>CM032231.1:142592500-142610000 GCA_019009955.1 Riptortus pedestris | reverse complement strand
CTTGCGCCACGTATTTGCATTTATCTCAAAACTTAAAAGTTCAATGAAATCAATATTTGGTATTTAAGCTTCAAATAATGTGCTTCATAACATAATAGAATATTGAAAATATTAGATGAGGAGGAGTGGGGCTTTACTGAAGACCGAAAACTAAAAAATGCAAATATCTCAAATCATAGAATATTGAAAATATGAGTATTGAAATATAGAATATTGAAATATGGAATATTGAAAATATGAGTATTGAAATATAGAATATTGAAAATATGAGTATTGAAAATATGAGTATTGAAATATAGAATATTGAAATATAGAATATTGAAAATATGAGTATTGAAATATAGAATATTGAAATATAGAATATTGAATTATAGAATTGAAGAATATTGAAATATAGAATATTGAAAATATGAGTATTGAAATATAGAATATTGAAATATAGAATATTGAAAATATCTCAAATAATAGAATATTGAAAATATGGGTATTGAAATATAGAATATTGAATTATAGAATATTGAATATATGAGTGTTGAAATATAGAATATTGAAGTATAGAATATTGAATTATAGAATTGAAGAATATTGAAATATAGAATATTGAAAATATCTCAAATAATAGAATATTGAAAATATAGTATTGAAATATAGAATATTGAATTATAGTATTGAAGAATATTGAAATATAGAATATTCAAAATATCTCAAATAATAGAATATTGAAAATATGAGATGAGTAGGAGTGGGGCTTTACTGAAGACCGAAAACTAAAAAATACAAATATCTCATTAAATAATCAAGTGAAAAAATGTTCATAATAACATTTATAAAACATTACATTTGCAATAAGATTGATTGTATAAAATTTTTCGATCCTACGCATAATAACGGAGATATTACGAATTTTCGAAATTCTCCCCCTCTGATCTCCCACTGGTCCGAATTCAGCCATTAACGAACTTGAACTTTCTTTTTGTATAAAACGATTATATATCAAGTTTGGTAACGATAAGACAAAAATTGCGACCGCTAGAGCGGTATCGGACATATATATATATATATATATATATATATATATATATATATATATATATATATATATATATATATATATATATATATATACAGTTTTACACGGACCTCATTTTCGTCATCTCCTGGGTAGGATCGATGGATATTTGAAGAAAAATTTCGAAAATCGCGTCATGAGTACGACCTCAATAGCCGATTTCCCTTAAGGGAAATCTGCTAAAATATACAATAATTATTAATTATTGGCCAAATATAAAGGCAGTTAACAATATTAAGCCAGTAGTAAGAAGTGTATATACGAACAACGTAACTCGTCCAACTAGTACACATCTTTAAGTAAATATAAATAAATAAAAATGTATTTATAGATTTAGCTAAGAAATAATTGTATAGAAAATTAGTAAATTTCATACCCTTAGGATACGGCAAGAGTGGTATTTACAAAATATTAGTTGATATTATTTAAGACATAGAGTAAAACAGGGAGTTCTAAACAGCATTATACTACTATAAAGGACATAATAACCTAGTTGTTGATTGCCCAAATCAAATTAATCCTAATCCGAGAGTTTAGTTTTGTTCTCAGCTCTGTTCAAGTGATCATCAGTGCGTTCTGTTCACTTTAGTGAACAGTGGGTTTTAGTTCCAGTGTGGTAAAGTGTTTTATGTGAAGAACAGTATAGTGCCGTGTTTATGAAAAGGACAGTGCAGTGCCGTGTTTTTCTGAAACTCAGTGAGTTATTTGACTGTGTAATAAGGAGAACAGTGAAGCTATCAGTTCATATTGCGAGTAGTAGTTGAGAATAATTATCCAAGTGTATAGTGCATTGTTAAATAAATTGTGTAGTGATATAATCTCTGAAGCTCATGTGTGTTTAATTTTGCAATCCAAAAGAACTATAATAAACAACGTTTATTACTGATTTTGTAATAAACGTAACAATATGGTGATTCATGTAGTACTGGAAGTTTCTGGGAAAACGTAACCTGCTAAAATAGCCCTACCATATGAATACAAGGTCGCCCATGGAGTGTGTGGACCTTTTCCTTTAGGGAACTACGCCAGGGCCATTTATATAGGAAATGATTATATTTTTCTCCGGCATTTTAAAATCTACAAAAAAAAAGTCCATCCCGAAGGGGCTGCGTAAACTTAGCAGATTTTCCACTGGCTCGATGCACTACTGATCTCGTTTCACACTGTATATACAGTGTAGAAAGAGATCTTCTTAATGAAAACCCGACGAAGTGGGTGATAAGTGAAGACTGAAAACCAGAAAATATGAATAAAAGAATAATTCAATAGTCAGATTTCAGCTATTAATCTTTAATTTTGCCTAAAACGTTTAAAGGGGATTGGGTTGGCCGTGCGAGTTAGGGCGTTGGAGTTAGGGGACCTAGAGTGGAGGTTTCGAATCCCGCCCTGGGCAGTAGATATTTATTTAATGACGGACTCATTAAATAAACTCCTTTGCTCACCCTGGCTAGAAAAAGATGGTAACCTATATGTGCATATATATATATATATATATATATATAGTTTAGAATGGACCACATTTTTCTATGGGGTAGGATGGCCATTTGAGGAACGGCTAAAAAGTCCAATCAGATGTATACAAGGTCACCTGTGGAGTATGAGGAGGTATTTTTCCATTTCCCTTACAGGAAATCAGTTATTGTATCCACATGTACTCATAATAAGATTTTCGAAATATTCTTTCAAATGTCCATCGATCCTATCTAGGAGATGACAAAAATGAGTTCCATTCAAAATTGAATATATATATATATATATATATATATATATATATATATATATATATATATATAAATGTTTGTTAATACTATGGCGACCGCTATGTTTGTCTGATCGTTACCAAACTCTATATTCAAACGCATTATGTAAAAATGAAGATCTAGTTCAATAACGGCCAAAAGTGGAAGGGGAATTGTATGAAATCAATCTTATTGAAAATGTGATGTTCTATAAATACTGTTGTGTACATGGTCCTATTAGGAGACTTCAATGCACAAGGGACCATGTGGGGAGATAGGATCACAAACACAAAAGGTAAACTGCTAGAGAACTTCTTTGAAAATAACGACACTTAATACTCAGACCCCAAATCACTTATGCCCCCGGACAGGCACTTACACCAACATAGACATATCAGCTACATCACCCTCCTTTTACACACGACTTTCTTGGGAGGTTTACAACGATACCTGTGATAGTGACCATTTTCCAATTATTATCAAAATTATTTCACCCTCGAACTCGTTCATCTCAACTCCACGATACAATACCAAATTGGCGAACTGGACAGAGCATAAACATCTTATTGACTGTCAATTACGTACGCAGGACTGTAACACATTAAAAGACTTGATGACAATAATTGAGCGAGCCGCAAAAGAAAGTATTCCAATGACACGCTCCTCGTACAAAAAACCACCAGTCCCTTGGTGGAATGACGAGTGCAAGAAAGCTACAGCTGACCGTCGAAAAACCCTTCGCTCTCGATAATAAACACCCTTCTTCCGAGAATCTTTTGAATTATCGGAGAACAAAAGCGAAAGCTCAGTGGCTTGTCCGGAGTAGCAAGAAATCTTGTTGGATAGATTTCTTATCATCGCTAAACCATCAAACTCCAGCAAATAAGATTTGGGATACTGTTAATAAAATATTACATAAGAAATATAAACCACCTATTTCCGCCCTCAAAGATGAAAATATGACTCTTCACACAGACCAAATCACCATCAGTAATATATTTGGTAATCATTTTAACAAAATTTCAAGTTCAGCTAATATTCCCAATGATTTACTTATTCATAAAAATAATTTTCTTTTTAATGAAACAAATGTTGATGACAATCTATATACCCCCCTGAATGATCCACTTACATTAAATGAATTCAATTTGTCCTTATCGCAGGTAAAAGAGACATCGCCAGGGGATGATAGTATTAATTATGCTATGATAAAGAATCTATCCAATAAAGGTATAGTGAAACTTCTGAATTTGTTCAATAGAGCGTATGATACTGGTGAATATCCAGACACATGGAATCAATCAATCATCATACCAATCCTGATAAAGATAAGACACTTGCTACTAGTTACCGGCCAATTGTTATAACCAGCTGCGTTTGTAAGATTTTTGAAAGGATCTTAAACAAAAGATTTTTATGGTATTTGAATAATAATAAATTAATTTCTGGTTACCAATGCAGATTCAGACTAAACCACTCGACGGTGGATCACATTGTTAGATTGGAAAGTGATATTAGAAATGCATTCTCTTAAGCTAAATTTCTATTGTTGCTGTCTCGTTTGATATCGAAAAGGCATTTGATATAGTTTGGCGAGAAACTAAATTACAAAAACTCTATGAATGGAATATTCGAGGAAAATTTATGAAATTTGTTAAACGTTTTCTATCGAATAGAACATTTAGAGTAAAAATTGTTCAGAATTATTTTAGTAGATATGCACAGGAAAATGGAATTCCCCAAGGATGTGTTTTAAGCACCACCCTTTTCTTAATAGCTATAGACAGCGTCCGCTATGTAATGCCTAAAAGTGTATACTATTATTTATATGTAGATGACCTATTTATTTACATTTGCACATGATAAATTGAACAGGCAGTACAACTTCTTCAGAATACCATTTACAGTTTAGAAGAATGGATTCGTAGGAATGACCTCAAATTCTCATCTCATAAAACAAAAGCAATTATTTTCTCTAATAAAACAATACTTCCTTCAGTAAACCTAACTCTTAATAATATTCCAATCTCTTTGTCTAATAACATAAGAATATTAGGTTTAATCTTTGACTCCAAGTTAACATGGACCACTCACATGAAAGAAATCCTTCATAGATGCAAGAAAATCTCTGAATATCTTAAGGATTTTGAGTAATACAAATTGGGGAGCTGACAGAAGTGTAATGCTCACATTTTACAGGTCATACACAAGGTCAGTTCTGGATTACGGTTGCATAGCTTACTCATCTGCCAGGAAAAGCACTTTAAAAATGTTGGAGTCCATACAAAACACGGGCTAGCAACGGGTGCATTTCGAACAAGCCCAATAACCAGCCTTTGTGTTGAAGCAAATGAATTACCATTGGAATACAGACGATTTAAATGAAATTCCCATCCTGAGGGCGTCAGAGCGCAGGGCGTGCTATAGGGTAGCTACCGGGCTAAACCCTGCCGATGCACTCAAAGTGAATGGATGGGAATTTAATTCCGAAAGCACTAAGTGTTGTTAAGAAATAAATTGTGAGGAGCCACAAAAAAGTGTTTTCATTATACTGCGTCAAAAACATGTGTTTTCAATACTAGGTTTGAGTCCGTAAAATAGCTCTTTTCGGGACTAGTACTGAAAAATCTTTTCGGTGCGCTAACCTTACCTGTTACTAATAAACATGTGTTTGAAGGAGGTTATATTCATTCTAATATTTGCTTACTTATAATAAGTTAACTGTATTCCAAAAGGCAATGCCAAACAAAGGTTTTAACATAAATAATAATCAAAATTGTACAATAAATATTAATGTAAATCTGTAATGTTTCTTCTATTATGGGTTAATAAACAGATGTTTTTTCCAAATAAAATAATGTGTCAATTTAATTTCTTATATAAGTACTTTTCTTCTATTATAGGTTAATAAACAGATGTTTTATTTCAAATAAAATAATGTGTCACTTTAATTTCTTATATTGTATCTTTAAGTTATTAATGAAATATAAAAGGGTTTTAATGCACTCAAGTATGAGCAGTATAATGACACGTACCAAAAGTGGGTCCTTTCGGTACTCGGTCCAATTTCCAAGCTCGGCTTCGCCTCGCTCGTAAAACTAGACCTCGCACCGAAAAGACCCACTTTTGGTTCTAGTGATGAAAATAACTATTGTGATTAACCTGATTCATCACTCTCACGACCAGCTAAAAATAAATATGGTATATATTTGTATTCCGGAAGTAAACTTCGGAGTCAAGTACTTCCTCTTGTTAAGACGACCTACATGTGTCGGTTCATTGATTAAGATAAGTCTCCAAACGATGTACCAATTCGGTATTCACCTGGTAACCAAGTCGTTCTGTCTAGCAAACTGTCATTTATGTCAATTTGGCGTTTAAATGTGACTCGATGGGCTTTAGGTTAAATTCGGTCAGTCAGCTGTGTAATTTTCATTCATTATTTTGAGATCGAGTCACGAACTCAATTTCTCTTTCTCTCCCCACCTTTGATTTGAAATTTAAATGAAAAGTAAACCAACTTTGACTTCCCTAAACAAACGGCTTTTAATTAAGCTAACAATTATTTACTACAAATTTAGGTGAACAATTGTTTCAATCGATAATTATTTTATAATATTCGAGCAAACGTTTTCAATTCCCTTATTTCTCGGTAAGAGAGTAACGAATTAATTAGTTCTAAGCAACTAATCAGTTACAAATTGATAAACGTTTTAACAGATTTCTCATAAGGGAAATCAGTTATTGATGTTGTACCAATGAAGCAATTTCCGAAATTTTTCTGAGGTCCGTTCAAACATATATATACACACATACCGATACGTTAGTTTGATCGTAACGAAACAGGAAGTTCATGTTCGACAGGAATCGGACGATTGGGAGCTCTTGAATTTTGAAAATTGGAAATATTTGCGCTAGTATACGTCGGACAGAAAAGTTGTATATATAATATTGCAAAAATTATTGAAAATTACCTGCAGTTGTTACTATTTAAATATTTATTGTATCGTTGATAATAATTGAAATGTTTGGATCGTTAGCAGATTTCCCTTAAGGGAAATCAGCTATTGAGCTCGTACTCATGACGGAATTTTCGAAATTTTTTTCAAATGTCCAACGATCCTACCTAGTTGATGACGAAAATGAGGTCGGTTAATATTCAAGATAAAGAATAAATGTATATAACAATATTTATAGATAATTAAATTTGCTATAAGATTATCAATATACATTTTTCCGATCCGCTGAATAGTAACGGAGATATTTCGAATTTTCAAAATTTCCCCCCCTCTATAAGACAAAACTGCGACCCCCTAGAGCAGTAACAGACAAATATACAGGTAGATTGATATATATATATATATATATATATATATATATATATATATATATATACAGTTTATAACTGATCTCATTTTCGTCATCTCCTGGGTAAAATCGATGGACATTTGAGAAATTTTTCGAAAATCGCGTCATGAGTACGACCTCAATAGCTGATTTCCCTTAAGAGAAATCTGCTAAAATTAACTTGGACCCCGACAATTGCTAGATCCTTGCTTTACTAGAATTTAGTACTAAGGTCCTTGCCTTAGTAGAGGCTCGTATTACTAGTCTCGTTACACAATATATACAGTTTTATGGTTAGCCCTCGGTGGAGGAACCCTGGAATTAAAACGGTCACTGGCTGGAACATTTGCTAACATTCAACGGGGAGTTAAACTTTACAAATTGTAACCAACTTCGTACAACAATGAGGGAAGTTGACGTTGGTAAGTCAATAAGGATAAACAAACATACTTTGTTTCCATGAATGAAACTCAAACAACCTCGATAAATGTGAGGCAACTGTCACAGATATTCACCTAACTTTCCAGGGAAAGTCCTTCTCGTCATCTGATGATGTAGATTGTTAATATGTATAAAAGTCCGTCATGCATAAATCTGCTTACTGGTAACACTTAACACCACCATGAATCTCAAGTGTATAAATACACATGGCAATGAGAAATTATTCAGTCAAATAACCTCCACAATAGGAAGCGTCTGAATTGAAAACAAATAAGTCAGCCAACCTCTCAGAGCTGAGTAGATAGATAGAAATATTTTTGACCGGTAAGAAAAATCAACTGAAATATACCTGAATATAACACATTACGTTTATTTAAAACTATTTGTGGTGTAGTGATTAGTGTTTAGATATAGAACAGTGCCATAATGAGGACGAGCGAGCGGGGGCAAAGACAAGCAGAGTAATCACTACTGAAAATATGGGCGCATTCTATTGCTAGCTTTCAGAGGGTGAACAGATTTCCAGTATGCTAGTGATACAGCTCTTTCTGTTTGCCTTGGCCACCAGCGGTATGCCTGTTGTAATATGATCAGTTTATATCAGTATTTTAGCTAAGGTACCCGGCATCGCTCGGGAATCATTAGAGTCTGAATGTTGATGGCATTTTTTATTTGGCAAGGCTACAATGTGTACAACTACACTTCCCTTTTGGACTAATGGTTTGCCCGTAAGGGTCAGGTAGAAAATTGTAGTTTTGAAGAATAAATGAAAGTTAGTCCCTAATCAATCTCTCTCCACTGTTTGAAACACCATGAATATCTCAAATCATAATCATGGATTGCATTTATTATAATTAAATTTCACAGGAAATTAGTTAATAGAACTAACTGTGTTAGCCTTCTGATAACTTCCGCTCCCGATTGAGTGTTATCAACATTACTTTACTTAAATACCTATAGTTCATATTGGACAGAACTGTTAAACATATCAATATTTCTACGCAAATTACTTGCTTCATACATTGTTACCGAAGAAATGTAATTTACTCTAAATAACAAAGTAAACAACTTTTGTTATGTGCACGTTTGCCTTAAAACAAATAAAAAATGAACATCGTGAATTTTTATTTCAGGCTTTCCTTCTAACCCCCACTCCCATTCGAACCTAAAAATTTTAATATAGCTTATAATCATGGAAGAATTAATGCTAATTCACATACAGAGTTTTCTTTAGTTCGCTTCAATCGTTGGTGCGCAATAAAATTGTTGGCTCCCGCTTTAGTTTTAATGTATATCTCGTTTATACTTTGTTATATCACAAAAGTGAATATAACAAAAGTTACTCTAAAATACAAAAAAAAACAACATTTGTCAAGTGCATATTTGCAAAAAAGCCAATAGCAAACGAAATACCCCTATTTTTAAATATAGGCCTCCCTAACAACCCCCACTCCTGCTCGTCTCTAGAAATGTTGGTAGAGCTTATTATCATGGAGGAGTTAGTGCTAGTTTACATACGGAGATGCCGAAAAACCAATAGGAAACGAAATATCGCTATTTTTAATTTCTGGCTTCCCTTACAACCTCACTCCTGCTCGTCTCTAGAAATGTTGGTAGAGCTTATTATCATGGAGGAGTTAGTGCTAGTTTACATACGGAGATGCCGAAAAACCAATAGGAAACGAAATATCGCTATTTTTAATTTCTGGCTTCCCTTACAACCCCCACTCCTGCTCGTCTCTAGAAATGTTGGTAGAGCTTATTATCATGGAGGAGTTAGTGCTAGTTTACATACGGAGATGCCGAAAAACCAATAGGAAACGAAATATCGCTATTTTTAATTTCTGGCTTCCCTTACAACCTCACTCCTGCTCGTCTCTAGAAATGTTGGTAGAGCTTATTATCATGGAGGAGTTAGTGCTAGTTTACATACGGAGATGCCGAAAAACCAATAGGAAACGAAATATCGCTATTTTTAATTTCTGGCTTCCCTTACAACCCCCACTCCTGCTCGTCTCTAGAAATGTTGGTAGAGCTTATTATCATGGAGGAGTTAGTGCTAGTTTACATACGGAGATGCCGAAAAACCAATAGGAAACGAAATATCGCTATTTTTAATTTCTGGCTTCCCTTACAACCCCCACTCCTGCTCGTCTCTAGAAATGTTGGTAGAGCTTATTATCATGGAGGAGTTAGTGCTAGTTTACATACGGAGATGCCGAAAAACCAATAGGAAACGAAATATCGCTATTTTTAATTTCTGGCTTCCCTTACAACCCTCACTCCTGCTCGTCTCTAGAAATGTTGGTAGAGCTTATTATCATGGAGGAGTTAGTGCTAGTTTACATACGGAGATGCCGAAAAACCAATAGGAAACGAAATATCGCTATTTTTAATTTCTGGCTTCCCTTACAACCCCCACTCCTGCTCGTCTCTAGAAATGTTGGTAGAGCTTATTATCATGGAGGAGTTAGTGCTAGTTTACATACGGAGATGCCGAAAAACCAATAGGAAACGAAATATCGCTATTTTTAATTTCTGGCTTCCCTTACAACCCCCACTCCTGCTCGTCTCTAGAAATGTTGGTAGAGCTTATTATCATGGAGGAGTTAGTGCTAGTTTACATACGGAGATGCCGAAAAACCAATAGGAAACGAAATATCGCTATTTTTAATTTCTGGCTTCCCTTACAACCCCCACTCCTGCTCGTCTCTAGAAATGTTGGTAGAGCTTATTATCATGGAGGAGTTAGTGCTAGTTTACATACGGAGATGCCGAAAAACCAATAGGAAACGAAATATCGCTATTTTTAATTTCTGGCTTCCCTTACAACCCCCACTCCTGCTCGTCTCTAGAAATGTTGGTAGAGCTTATTATCATGGAGGAGTTAGTGCTAGTTTACATACGGAGATGCCGAAAAACCAATAGGAAACGAAATATCGCTATTTTTAATTTCTGGCTTCCCTTACAACCCCCACTCCTGCCCGTCCCTAGAAATGTTGTTATGGCTTGTTATAATGAAAGCGTTAGTCCTAATACATATACCGAGTATTATTTATTTCGGTTGTGTCTTTTGTCCCAAATAAAATTGTTCACTTCCGCTATAGGTTTTGCGTATATCTCGTTTATAATTCGGTATACGAAAAAAGTGTATATAGCAAAAGTTACTCTAAATAACAAAATAAACTACTTTTGTTATGTGCATATTTGCCAAAAAAACAATAGGAAACGAAATATCGCTATTTTTAATTTCAGGCCTTCCTTAAAACCCCCACTCCTGTTCGTCTCAGAGAAAATTAGTATAGCCTAAAGTCTAAGTTGGGTTAGTAGTAATATACGGTTCAGCCGTTTATGCGTGAAAAGGTAACAAACAAACACACACCAAAGAAAATGCAGTTATGGTGTCTATGATATGTGAAACGAAAAGTTATCGTGAAATTTCGAGAAAAAAATCAATGTACAGACAGAGGTTACAATTTTATATATATATATATATATATATATATATATATATATATATATATATAAAATTGTGAACGGACCTCATTTTCGTCATATCCTGGATAGGATCGATGGACATTTGAAGAAATTTTAGAGATTGAAGAAAGATAGAGAACACAAATATATATAAAATATTCAAATTTATAGAATATTAAAATTGCACTAATATTGGTTCTATACAATTGTTCGATACGGCGTTAAATAACGGAGTTAAATTGAACTTTCAAAATTCTTCCACTCTATACCCCTCCTCCATCAAAAAACGGTGAAGACTTTAATAGAACATGGGCTGACAAAAGATGATTTGAAAGAGTTATCCACACTTATACTAAAATCATCTACAAGAATCGTCAATCATCATTTTTACAAAAAATAAAGATGGAAAAGTTAAGCTGCACTCTCACCTAAGACACCCCCCTAATATACACACATTCAATTTATTCCAAACTTTCGTTTACAATTTAAACAAAATTAAAACACAAAGCATTATTACCAAGAAATTGGCAGATTAGGAGGCTGACCATACAGGTACCCTCAGAAAGAGGGCAGCTTTGTTTGTTTGTTTGTTTTTATATAAATGTTGTTACTAAGAAATTTTTCCTCATACAAATATTAACCGAAATACTTGGATTTTTTTAGTTCTAGCCTTTATGAAAACCCTACTAATGTCATAGTAACAACAAGATGTTATTTCATGAACCACATTATTCTAAGCTTAAGTATCAAATTTTGTTTTCAAGAGACCTTTATTCTCTGAGATACCTAAAAATTCGTTGTGTTCTTTTACGAAAATGTTTATTTGATCTATATCAGTCCCTATGTTAAAACGTTTCAGTCAACACTAATAACCACATTTGTTATTGGAAGAAATGGGACAAAGATTAATGGGGATGGGTTTGTGGGAATTCGAAAATTCAAAATATCTCAGTCATTATGAGTTGGTTCAAAAATGGTATAGAATCAAACTTAACCTGTTAAACTGTTGATGCTTTAAAATTGGTTTTTAAGCGTTTTTCGTGACTGGCAAATCTGTTTGTCTTAGCAGATTTCCCTTAAGGGAAATCAGCTATTGAGGTTGTACTCATGACGCGATTTTCGAAATTTTTCTTCAATTGTCCATCGATCCTACCCAGGAGATGACGAAAATGAGGTCCATTCAAAACTGTATATATATATATATATATATATATATATATATATATATATATATATATATATATATATGTATATATATTTGTCTGTTACCGCTCTAGCGGTCGCAATTATTGTTTAATCGTTACCAAACTCGATATTTAGTCGTTTTATGTAAAAAGAAAGATCAAGTTCGTTAACGGCTGAAATCGGACCTGTGGGAGGGGGCGTTTTGAGGGGAGGATTTTCGAAAATTCGAAATATCTCCGTTACTATACGCGGGATCGAAAAATATTACGGAATCAATCGTATTGCAAATTAAATGTACTATAAATATTGTTCTATACATTTATTCTGTATCTTGAATATTAACTGAGATATTTGCATTTGTATTCTGCATGTGCTCGGCAGCAGTGGCTATGTTCGGACTTTCCGCCGTGAGCTCTGGCGGCCGTTTTCGTAATTATTCGTCCCTCGTGAATAGGTTTAGAGGTTTCTTACTACTACAGCTGTTATTAGGCAGATTTCTCTATTGTAAAACTTCACGTGGGAAATCTGCTTAGTTTACGCAGCCCCTGCGTGACGGACTTTTTTTTTTTTTACGAAATCCTAACGTGACGGAAATTTTTATACCATCATTTGTATTCGATAATTGCTTTTGTTGGGGACAGAATATTACCGGGAGACCATCTAAGTCTTCAAGAAACAATTAAATTTTAACGTATGGTATCCTTGTTCTGGAAAACTGAAACTGCTTCTTAGCTAATAGATACAGAGCGAGTGCAGATCAGATGTAGGTACTCAACTGTGACCTAGAATAAATAAACCTAAAAATCTCTGAACCTGATTGATTCACTCCACTTTCTTCCGAGTTCCGGGATTTGGAAGAGAAATCAGGATTAGACGCAGATTTGGGAACAACCTTTTCTAATTTATAAAATATATAAAAAAAATATGTTAAATAATGTAAATAAAAGCAAGCATAAATGTAGTATCTTACCCTCCTTGACTTGGCGCATCACTTCCTGGGCTGACAGACCCGGGTATGGGGTCGACCCCAGGGTCACGATCTCCCACATGACTACCCCGAAACTCCAGATGTCGGATTTGACCGAGAATACGTTGTCGTAGAGAGATTCAGGAGCCATCCATCTATGAAACAGAAGAATTATTGTGAAGTAGAGAATACACTAATTGAAAATTACTTGGAAGCTTCAATTATTCAAGGCTCAGCATCGTAATGATGATGAACAGTGAAATGTATTTATTTTCTTTAAAATGTAACATAACATAATAGGATGCGTCATAACGTATATTTTTACATTCGGTACCTATCTATTAGAGGCCACTCAATTAAAGACGATTTTAATGCGAAATAAAAGAAAGAAAGAAAATAACATTTATTTGGACCAATACATAAGTATTATACACAAAGTGTTATTATACAAGATTTATTTATTTAAATGAGTTCCGCAACACCGGCGATTTACTCATAACTAAATCGTGCACGCAAAAAAAAAGAATAGCAAAAAAAATAGAGGGAAACGTAAAAGGAGTGAACAAAGGTGGTTTTTGATGGGTTCATTGGAATACCATTTTTATAAGAATCAAATAGTATTGTATGGAAACATCAAGATGGTGAAAATAATATAAATGAAAATATAAGATCGACTGGGGGGGGGAGAAATAAATAAAAATAATAATAAATAAATAAGGAAAAGAGAAAAGCAAAGAAATGAGTAAATTAAAAAAAAAGAAGAGAAAACCAAAAAAAAAAAAATGAATAAATAAAAAAAAAGGGGAAGGGAAAGGGAAACTAAAAAATAAAATAATATATTAAAATAATAATAAATAAAATTAATATTTATACACCCTGCTAATGTAAGAAAGTAGTAAGGAGTAGTGTGTGTGTGGAAATTGTAGATTATAGTGTGTTGTATATATTAATGTCTTTTAGGTGCTTAATGATTGAGTCTAGGCCAAAAGTTCCTGTAAGTCATTTGGAATGTCAAAATTGTCTCTTCGTCGATAGTTAGTCAATATGTGATGTACAGTTAATGTTTCGTTACAATGTCTACAAGTCGGTGTGTCCTTGTTTGTCATTAAGTGTCCGTGGGTCAGCAAGGAATGGCCAATGCGTAGTCTGGTCAGCACAACTTCCTCTCTTCGTGTGCTCCTGTTACTTGATGGCCATTCCTTAACTGTTTGTTTTATTTGTCTTAGTTTATTGTCGTTTGTGTTATCCCAAGATTGCTGCCACTGCTGTTGTAGTGCCTTAATGCATTCGGCTAGTACGTCTTGGTAGTCTGTACAGTTTATGTCTATATCCGGTTTGTTTACAGTACACTTTGCTAATCTGTCGATGTCTGTACTTTCCTTAATGTTTGTATGTCCGGATAACCATAAAAGACTAATGTGTGTGTTGCTAGAGTTTAGTCGGTGAAATTGTTCAAAAATTTTGATAGCCAAAGAATTTGTCGAGTTAATGTTGTTGAGTGTATGTAGTGAGCTTAATGAATCTGTGCCCAGTACTATTTCACTTTGGCAGCATTGGACTCTTGACAAGGCTAATAGGATGGCCTGCAGCTCAGCTGTATAACAACTAGATACAGGCGTCAATTTTAGCTGCTAATTATTGGGACCAACTATCGTATACAAGATTTGTTATAAAATTATTATATTTTGGCACAAGTCGTTCTTCGGTAGTTGTACCTAAATTATTATGGGTGACTCCACTTGACATCGGAAGGCAGGCATGATGTTTCCTTACAAGTTGTTGAATGTGAACTGAAATAGGAGCAACCTCCAATTCCCTGTGGATTTGGCTGTTCCTAACAAACCAGGCAGCATTTGCAGCTATCCCAAGTACTTTGCTCTGGAAGGACTGTAGTTTCTTTTTGTGTGTGTTGCTGATGCCCAGCCAGACTGGGCACGCATATGTTAATATTTGGAGTATAAGTGTTTTGTAAAGTAGTTTTGCGCAAGTCAGCTTCAGTGGTGTATTTTTGTTTATTAAAGGGTATATATTTGTGCAATTCGTGTGTGTGCTTGTTGCAATTTGATGTGGATATGATGGAGCCGTGTAAGTCGTTTGTCAAAATGTACTCCGAGATAACGGGTCCTTCGGAGTCCAAGGAATTGAGTCATTTCCAAATATCAATTCAGGAAGATCCTCGTTCTTGAAACGGCAAGAGGAAAAATCATGGCCTGCGTTTTATCGGGATTTAACGAGAGCTTCCACTTTTTAAACGATCTTGAGACCTGGTTAGCTGCTGTTCGGAGGTCGAGTATGGAAGATTTTAGAGTTTCGTCTTGAGTGAGGAGGAGTGTGTCGTCTTCGAATGTAGCTAATAAAGAATTTCCCTTGCGGGGTGTTACTGCAGTAGAGGATGTAGAGCAAAGGACTAAGTATGGATCCTTGAGGTACGCCAGCTCTGATATCCCTGTTCATCCGGAGTGTCTTATTTATTTTAACTTGAAATGTATTTCCTTGTAACAGGGATGTAATAACACGTTGTAGGTATGGTGGAGTGTTTGTAATCATATGTTTATGCAGAGGTCCTTCGTGCCAAACCGAGTCGAAGGCATTTGAAACATCCAGGAAGAGCCCCGTTGTATATTGCTTTTGCTCGAATCCTTGTGTGATGACTTCTAACACCCTTTGTAGTTGTTGGACGGCAGAATGATGAGACTTGAAGGCAAATTGATGGTGAGGAATGAAGTCCATATGATACTTTCTAAGTCTATCATTAACCAGGCGTTCTAGGAGCTTTCCCGTCGTGTTAAGAAGGCTTATCGGGCGGTAGCTTGCAGGGTTTCCTCGCGGTGTGCTTGGTTTGTGAAAAATATGACGTGAGCGTGTTTCCACTTCCACGGAAAGTACGCTCGTCTGATGCAGGCGTTAAAGATGCTTGTGCGGAGAGCAATTCGTTTGCGGGGAAGCTTCTTCAAGACTGCATTGCTTATTTGATCTTCACCAGGAGATTTGTTATGGGGATGTTTGTGTATAAGTGAGGCTAGTTCTTTGGGGGATATAAAGTCAATGTAGTGTCAGTCTAGTGTGTATGAAGGATGTGGATACAGTAGCGTCTGTTTCTGTGTCACTATAGTTTGATGTTTGGAATTTATTTTTTTTTAAATCATTTTCTGAGATTGGAATTTGGCGGACAAGACATTAGGGTATCTGCGTTCTGAAGAGGATTCTAAACTGGTGGCTTACCGTTAAGACTATGAATGCATAGCTCACTAGTAAGAAAGGGCTACGAGATGATAGTAAAGAAAACTAACTTCCATCCGGAGACCTTGAAAGATTTTTGGTTCTCTCCACTGCAAGACATCTTGAGTTGACTGGGATTGAATGATTTATTCCAACAGGCAACGATGTCTTGGCTACTCAAAAATATGGAAGATATAATCGAGAAATGGAAGAACCACCTATTATCAATTGATGTCGATAGAGTTCTGAATTCTCGCTACAGCCTTCTATTCGGAAATTTGAGTTCCCTTGGTCTGGGCGAAGAGTATCTCCAGTTTGCCTTTAGAGAAGAAGAGAGCCCTAATCTAGCTGAGGCTGTCGTCGAGTGATGAGATTCGCCTCTTCCTGAATGGCGTTGCCTACAAGATAAACACTCAGCAGATCTGTACAGTCTGCTACCAGTATAAACAAGAGACCCTGTATCACTTTATCCTCGAATGTCCACTCTATGATTCATTGAGAGCACGCTATCTTGTACACAATGAACCTCCAGCAAGAAATGAAGAACAGCTTCAGTCTTTACTTATGCCAATTGGTAATAGTGCCTTGTCAAATTTGTATTATTATATCACTGGGGCCTTCAGGATAAGAACATTTGTTCTTTTTGAATAAAAGCTTTAAGTGGATTAATTATTTTACTTAGTTTTCATAGAAAAATTAAGTTCTTTTTTTTAATTATACTCTATCATTTTGTTTTATTTTTTGTTGTGGTGTCTTCTTTTTCTAAAATGCTAAATGTTGAAGTTTTGACTTTTAATTAAGTTGAACATTATTTTGTTTGTATTCTCTTTAGTTCTATGTTATTTATTTATTTATCCTTCTTCCTAAGGCCACCAGACCCCTGTAATAGTTATATAACAAAATACAGAATATTATTGATTGATTGATTGAATTTATTTTTACAGAATTGTGACTTAGGGATTGAGAATACATGGGGAGATGTTGGTGGACGACATTACTAGTGTGTCATACCAGAACATGAGAAATCTGCTTAGTTTGCGCAGCCCCTGAGTGACG
>CM032231.1:142417500-142587500 GCA_019009955.1 Riptortus pedestris | reverse complement strand
AATGTCCATCGAGCCTACCTCTCACAAGATGACCAAACTGAGGTCCGTTCAAAACCGTATATATATATATATATATATATATATATATATATATATATATATATATATATATATATATAAATGTGTGTGTGTGTGTGTGTATGTGTGTGTGTGTGCATGTGTGTGATATTATTTTCGCCAACTCTTGGGTAGAATCGATGGACATTGGAGGAAATGTTTATCTACTTGTATATACATATATTCAAATACCGCTCTAGTGGTCGCAGTTTTCACTAGATCGTAACCAAACTCGATATTTAAACGTTTAATGTAAAAATAAAGATCAAGCTCGTTAATGGCTGAAACTCGGCAAGTGGAAAGGGAGGGATTTTGAAAATTCTTAATATCTCCGTCATCATGCGTCGGATCGAAATATTGTATAGAACTAATCTTATTGCAAATGTAATGTTTTATAAATCTTATTATGTACGTTTTTTCAAATTAATAGTTATTTATTATACAAGTGACGAAAGTAGATCATTTTACAACTCGAGTGAAACGTTTACCCACACAGTTTGGTAATTTCACGAGAGTTGTAAAATGATCTACTTTCGTCACTTGTATAATAAATATCGTGTAATATTAAATTGTTTCTGTAATCGTGTAATACATGATCAGATCTAACCAGAATATGAACAAAATTAGGATGTTGTGAAGATTATGGTATGTTGTTGGTAGGTTATAAGCATGGTTGTGAAAGGTTATAAGCATAGTTATAAAACAACTAGTGATGATTGTGAAGTAGTGCAGTTATAAATAAGTGCAGGTTATAAACAAGAAAGGTAATAATTATTATATTTAAATTTTAAAATATATTGATTATATCCACCAATAATTGATTCAAATTTCAATTTATTTTGTAAAAATAAATTCTTACAATGTTAAGAAACATTTAAAAGCATTTAATTTCCAACTTCAAATTATTATTTATTAAGTGAAGGCAATTCACTTTCTTTACTCTATTGCAAAATGTTTCACTTTCTTCACTCATTTAAGTTTAGTAATGTTACCATTATTCAACGATTACAGAAAAATTAAATTATTAATTAACGTCCATTTTTTGCAACTTAGGCTAATTGGGAAGGCTTATCTCTGGTTAACACACTTTTCTAGCCAGGGTGGGACTTAGATTTCATTTAATGAATTCCGTCACTAAATAAATTCCTCTGCCCAGGCGGGAATCAAACTCGCCACTCTAGGTTTACCATGTGAGATTAAGATTAACGCTTTAACTCACATGGCTAACCTGAGACCTACGTTCGTTTCAATAACTTGATTATTAACCGAAATATCTGCATTTTTAGTTTCCGGTCTTCAGTAAACACCCACTCCTTCTCATCTCATTTTAACAATGAGCTGCTATATAACAAAACACTTTATTTGAGGCCTAAATACTAGATATTGTTCTCATTGAAATTGGGAAATCTGCTTAGTTGACGCATCTAATTCGTAATTGAGAATTATCGTCAGGTTACCAACCTTTTCCAGTCGGAGTGGGAATATATATATTTGTCTTTTAACGCTCTAGAGGTCGCAATGTTCCTTTGTCGTTACCAACCTGGATATTTAAACGTTTTATGTAAAAATGAAGATTAAGTTCTTTAACGGCTAAAATCGGTTCAGCGGGAGGTGGCGGATTAAAGGGGGAGTATGTCGAAAATTCATAATATCTCCTTTATTATACGTCGGATTGAAAAATTCGTCCATCGATCCCACACAGGGGGTTTGTCTTTTAGCGCTCTAGCGGCCAAAAGTTTTGTTTTATCGTTACCCAAGCCGATATTTAAAGGTTTATATAAAAAAGAAGATCGCGTTCGTTAATGGCTGAATTTGAACCAGTGGGATATATATATATATATATATATATATATATATATATATATATATATATATATATATATTTGTCTGTTACCGCTCTTGCGGTCGCAATTTTTGTTTGATCGTTACCAAACTCGATATTTAGTCGTTTTATGTAAAAAAAAAGATCAAGTTCGTTAACGGCTGAAATCGGACCAGTGGGAGGGGGGGGGTTTAGAGGGGAGGATTTTCGAAATATCTCCGTTACTATACGTCGGACCGAAAAATTGTACAGAATTAATCTTGTTGCAAATTAAATTTACTATAAATATTGTTATATACATTTATTCTCTATCTTGCATATTAACCAAGATATTTGCATTTGTATTCTGCGTGTGGTCACCAGTAGGCTATGTTCGGACTTTCCGCCGAGAGCTCTGGTGGCCGTTTCCATAACTATTCGTCCCTCGTGAATAGGTTTAGAGGTTAGGTTAACTGTTTTTTTGGGGCTAGAAACTACTGGGTTATTACGCCCTAAATAATGTTTAAGGTTTAGAGGTTTAATACTACTACAGTTGTTATTAGGCAGATTTCTCTATTTTAAAACTTCACGTGGGAAATCTGCTTAGTTTACGCAGCCCCTGCGTGACGGACGTTTTTTCTTCGCGGTGTAGAATATGTCTGTCTATCTATTGACTCTGAGAGTATTGCTGGCCTGTTTTTTTCAAATTCAGACGCTGTCTGTAGTGGAGGTTATTATAATGTAAATTGTCTGACAGATTTCTTCTCCCTCCGTGGGGCGCGTGATCTCTCAGATACACGGTTTCTAGAAAAATATTTGCCACTCCTCCACCAGAGAGTGTTGGTGTAGTGCTTCGAGTTATGTGCTTTATAGGACCACCCCCCCCCCCCCCCTCAAGATTAGTAGTGTCACTGTGTTAGATGGAGTCGTGTGTTTCACCTGCCATTCAGTTTAATCTCCTAGATACCACGCGCCTGATCTCGGAAGTTTTTTTGAAATCTGTATTTCATAAATATATACATCAATTAAGTTACCCTTTATTAAATGGAACCATACAAACCAATTTTGAAAGAAATGTAGGTTTACTCATTATTCTTGTGAGCTTTGCAAAAGCAAAATTTTTTTACAACATAGTTCCACGCCTGGTCCTAATTGTAATGCAGCTCTGCAAAAGAGATAATAATTAAACTGGTATTTTTAAAAGGATTGGTACATTAAAATTTAGATGATTTTTAATAAGTCTTATCTTAAAGTGATTTCGTGCTACTTATTTTTGTATGAAGTTATATTTAGACTAGCTCAGATACCCGGCTTCGCCCGGGACTTCATTTCAGACTGAATGATGATGGTATTTTTTAGCAGGCTTTACATTGCACAATATTTTGACATTTACCCGTCCCCGTGTTTAGGATTGATACCCATCTTTGCCGTGGATTTGCTAATAATAGAATTATTTGTTCGATAAGGCTTCACAGTCTTAGATATTTTTATATTTCCCGTCTCTTATACATGTAAATATGGCGAATTTTTATTTCAGGCCTCCCTTTTAACCCCCCTCCCGTTCGAACCTAAAAATCTTAATGTAACTTATAATCATGGAAGAATTAATGCTAATTGACATACCGAGTTTTGTTAAGTTCGGTTCAGCCGTGAGTGCCCGCTAAAGTTTTAACATATAACTCATTTATACTTAGGTATACGACAAAAGTGTATATAACAAAAGTTACTCCAAATAACAAAATAAACAACTTTTGTTATGTTTATATTTGCGGAAAAAACCAATAGGAAACGAAATATCGCTATTTTTAATTTCAGGCTTCCCTTATAACCCCCACTCCTGTTCGTCTCAGAGAAAATTAATATAGCCTAAAGTCTAAGTTGGGTTAGAAGAAATATACATACCAAGTTTCATAAAATTCGGTTCAGCCGTTTTAAAAGGTAACAAACAAACAAACAAACAAACAAACAAACATACACGAAAGAAACAAAATGCAGATATGGTGTCTATGACATGTGAAATGAAAAGTTATCGTGAAATTTCGCGAAAAAAATCAATGTACAGACAGAGGTTACAATTTTATATATATATATAGATATTTTGTTTATATTGTTCACAAACTGAAATGAATTATGAATTATTAAGACATGTGCATTTTAACTATTTCTTTTGGTATTTGTATGTTTTAATTTTATTTTAAAAATTATCGTCCACGGTTTTAATAACAATGAATCTGTAACCAACCTGGTTATATTATCTACCATGATTTTTTTTATTATAGTACGTGTGAATTTTGAAAATTGTTTACTTCTTTCAAACAAATACTTTCTCATATATGATTTCTAATTACACACTGAACATTTTAGTGCAAAATATATATTAAAAAACTGTATTTCCGTAAAAACGGTTGAGGTTGTATCCCTGAGATACACGCGCCCGAAGGCGGAATATTCTTGACGCGCCCGACCGAGGGTTATTATCATTTGTATTTGTTCACTTAATATTCAAGGTGGCGTAAAGTGTTACAATAATATTGATTTACCTATTGTAAGACTTAACGTGTGAAAGCTGTTTAGTTTTACGCTGTCCCTGTATGACGGATTTTATTTTCCACTTCTTCTGGGTAGGATCGATGGACGTTTGAGGAAATCTTTCGAAAATCTCGTTATGGGAATAGCTGATTTCCCTTCAGGGAATCTTTTGGGATGTAACATATGAAATGACCGTTTGTAGAATCAGGAAAAAAATGAAAAATTGAGATCGAATCTGAAATATTATTCATTCAAAGTATTTACTATCATTTTCAATACACTTCTGCCAACGACTTACCAAGTTTTCTATCCCACTTTTGAAAAAGTTTGGGTCACGTGTTGAAAGAAATTCAGAAAATGCATTTTTAATGCCAAAATCATCTTTAAAATATTTTCCTCGCAAAAAGTTGTCCAAACTCCGAAAAAAAGTGGTAGTCTGTAGGAGATAGATCAGGGGAATATGGGGGGGGGGGGTGTGGTAGGACTTCATAGCCCAACTCCTTTAATTTGTTCACTGTCTGTATTGAAACATGTGGTCGGTGGTTCTTTGACGAGCAAGCAAAGAAACACACGTCTCTTGGCGTTTTAACTGCTGACGTTCGTTGAGCTCGTGCGGGACCAAGGAATCGAGTTTTTTCACCTTTCCAATCGTTTTTAAATGCCTGGAGACCGTCATATGACTTGTTCCTAGCTCTGACGCAAGTTCTCTGACTGTTTTATGAGGGTCTTCTTCAACAGCTTTTTTAAGATCTTCGTCCTCCACTGATGAGTGAGGTCGTCCACGGGGCTGATTTTCTAAAGTCGTATCTCCTGAAGAAAATTTTGAAAACCAACGACGAATAGTTCTTTCATTAGCACTTCCTTCGCCAAACGCATGATTAATATTCCTTGCTGACTGGGCCGCGGAATGACCAAGTTTATACTCGTAAAAGAAAATTATCCGGAAATCGCGTGTTTTCGTGTTCCCGATTGATATTAAAATAAAATATGTAAGCCTACTTGGGACAAAAACAAACATAGCTTGCGACTAGAGGATTTAAAAATGTTTATTATAGATGGTAAATATTTTGCTTGGAATCAACACACAATGTTTTAATTCTTTATAAAGATTAGGGTATAAAAAATAGGACACTTCATGTGTTACAACCCAATATATGCTGAGGGAAAACTTTGTACAAAGGAATTTGGTCTATATTTCTTTGATGGTGGAGAAATAATGTAGTGTATAGTTCAAATGACGTAGAATAGTCATACTCTAGAGAAGTCACAAGGAGATCTCCTTTTATGATAAACTATTCTGCCCGGGTTAATCTCACAGTTGTGCCCTTTCCCCGAATTCCCTTTGTCAGGTTAGTTAGGCCCTGGGCTAAGCTGGCCGATGTAAGCCCTTAGTCGTGCACAGGCAACCACTAACCATTAGTTAAAAGCATACTTTGATCTTTACCGCTCTACTTATTAACCTATGCAGCCTTTAAAGGCGTTCTTCTAGGCTACAGAAAGTAGAGTTTCTTTAACTAAAACACACACACACAAACTTATGTATGATATATATATGCTTATATATGTTGTAAACTAATTAAATGAAATTCACCATGATCTAAGTCATTAGACTAATATATGATCAACGTATTTTAACCCTCCGTAACTCGCGCCGTGAGCAAAATACTCACGCCCCGAAGAAAAAAGTTATATTTGTTATAATACGTCTTTGGTGATAGTGCTACTATCTCTAGCTACACCTTGTATCCTTCTCTTAGCATCCTCGTTGACTCCCAATCACTATATATATACTAGCTCAGATGCCCGTCTTCGCCCGGGAATTCATTTGAGGCTCAATGGTAATGGTATTTTTT
Source organism: Riptortus pedestris (assembly GCA_019009955.1). Lineage (NCBI taxonomy): Eukaryota > Metazoa > Arthropoda > Insecta > Hemiptera > Alydidae > Riptortus > Riptortus pedestris. The sequence goes on along the minus strand of CM032231.1, from coordinate 142,581,260 downwards.
TGGCAAGGCTTTACTTTGCACACTATTTTGACATTTACCCTTCCCAGTGTTTAGGGTTTGTACCCGTTGTTGGCATTTGTTAATAATAAAATTAATTTTTTATGTAAGACTTCACTGTCCTCCAAATTGTCATATTTCCCGTCTCCTGTGCATTATGCTTAGATTTCAGTTATTAAGGACAAAATATTATCATAGATTTGAGTTAATTTTTCCAGGTGAGGTAACTCTTAGTTCAAATTGGAATGAATTGTTGAGCATATCAATATTTCTACGCAAATTACTTGCTCGACACATTGTTCCTGGAGAAATGTATAAAACAAAAGTTAATCTAAATAACAAAGTAAACAACTTTTGTTATGTGCATGTTTGTTGAAAAACAAATAGACAACCCACCCCCTGTTCTAACCTAAAAAATTTAATATAGCTTATAATCATGGAAGAATTAATGATAATTGACAGACCGAGTTTTTTTAAGTTCGGTTTAATCGTTAGCGCCCAATGAAATAGTTGACTCCCGCTTTAGTTTATAGTGTATATCTTGTTTATACTTTGTGAAAAGACAGAAATGAATATAACAAAAGTTACTCTAAATAACAAAATAAACAACTTTTGTTCTGTTCATATTTGCCGAAAAACGAAATACCGCTATTTTTAAATTCAGGCCTCCCTCACAACCCCCACTCCTGCCCGTCCCTAGAAATGTTGGTATGGCTTATTATAATGAAGGCGTTAGTGGTAATACATATACCGAGTTTTATTTATTTCGGTTGGGTCTTTTGTGCCAATTAAAATTGTTCACTTCCGCTATAGGTTTTAGTGTATATCTCGTTTATAATTGGGTATACGAAAGAAGAGTATATAACAAAAGTTACTTTAAATAACAAAATAAACAACTTTTGTTACGTTCATATTTGCCGAAAAACCAATAGGAAACGAAATATTGCTATTTTTAATTTCTGGCTTTTCTTATAACCCCCACTCCTGTTCGTCTCAGAGGATATTAATATAGCCTAAAGTCTAAGTTGGGTTAGTAGTAATATACATACTAAGTTTCATAAAATTCCGTTCAGCCGTTAATGCGTGAAAAGGTAACAAACAAACAAACAAACTAACAGACACGAAAGAAACAAAATGCAGTTATGGTGTCTATGACATGTGAAACGAAAAGTTATCGTGAAAATTCGCGAAAAAAATCAATGTACAGACAGAGGTTACAATTTTATATATATATATATATATATATATATATATATATATATATATAAATATATATATATATACTCTCTCTGACTGGAAAAGGGTGGTAACTTGACGATAATTCTCAATTTTGAATTGGATGCGTCAGCTAAGCAGATTTCCTAATTTCAATGAGAACAATATCTAGTATTTAGGCTTCAAATAAAGTGTTTTGTGACATTGCAGCTCATTGTTAAAATAAGATGAGAAGGAGTGGGTGTTTACTCAAGACCGAAAACTAAAAATGCAAATATTTCGGTTAATAATCAAGTTACTGAAACAAACGTGATACGTTATGTTCTGATATATTTTATTAATTGTACATATTTCGTGTCTAGAATAATTCTATCTAACAGCGCTGCGAAGTTGGCTGCCCTGTTTGTTTACAATTCAGGCGCTTTCCGTTGTAGATATTATAAACTTGTAAATTTACTGAATGATTTCGTATTACTGTTTGTATTTATTACTTTGTTTTGTTATTGTGTTTACTTGTTTTTTTTTGTTTTCACCCCATGTTTAAGGAGAGCCAAGTCGCCACAGTTGCGGAGCTCTAAATAATAAATAATAATATTCCCTAAACATTCACGGTGGTGAAACCAGTATGTAGATTTATCTATTGTTAAACTTCACATAGGAAATCTGCTTAGTTTACGCAGCCGCTGCGTGACGGACCTTTTTTTAAAAAGAAAAAAAAAAAAGCAGTCAGGGGACTGCCGGTAGAAGTGAAAACTCCTTTAGCTTTGATCGCTCAATTTTGGCATTGCTGAGAAAATTTTTTTACGAAGTCTTATTTTAAAAATATTTTTAGTTATTTATCAATAAGTAACAGTTATGTTCTATTTTACATGAAAAAATGAAATGACAAAAATAATAGTGATAAAAAAAAATAATGTACCACGAATTGTTTTATTTATCAATATAAAATACTATACATGATTATTTCAGTTATTATACAAATAAGAAAAAAATTACATTTCAGATATATTACAAATGCTTTACAAAAATAAGTTAAGGACACTCAGAAAAATCAATTTCTATCCATAATTTCAGCAACTCTTGCACCATCATCACTGCCAGCATCATCACCAATTTCTAAAACTGATACAATCGGTATATGGTAGCTAAAGTAGGATAGAAACAGTTTTGATTTGAATTTATTTAAATATCGGAATTTATTTAAATATTCGAATTTATTTAAACTTCGGATTAAAATATCTATGAAAGTAAAAATGGTAGATGTATAGTATCTGTGAACGAAATGATGCTGGTTTTGTCCTCTTTAAAATGGTATGCGAACGAAAACTCTAGCTAATTTGGTTCAGGAGTTATGAAGAAAAGAAGCTCCTTTAGCTTTGAGTTGAGTACTAGCGGTGGCGGTGGCGGTGTCGCGATTTCATACTTTTTTCCTCTCCCGCAAATGCTTCCTTACGGGGTGCACAACGTGCCTAAAGAAGTTTTCACTTCAATTGTAAATAAACTATCAAATGATTAGGTTATAAAATACCATATGATTTTCTTTCTAAACCTTAGTACTAGCGGTGGCGGTGGCGGTGTCGCGATTTCATACTTTTTTTCCTCTCCCGCAAATGCTTCCTTACGGGGTGCACAACGTGCCTAAAGAAGTTTTCACTTCAAAAATCCGTCGCACAGGGAATGTGTAAACTAAGCAGATTTCCCAAACTGCCAAATGATAGACTGGTGATTCTATACTTCAAAACTAAAATCAGATTAACAGAAGTTTACTGAACTAATAATGAAGAAAGTGAAAATAAATAATACATTTTTCAGGGCATTAAACTTGCAAAACGGCTAATTCTATACAATTTTTCATATAATTTAAGATTTCAGGAATATAGCATAGCCTGAAATGGACAGTGTTTACTGTGGTCTCCGCAGTTTTGATAAAAGCACTGTGTTTTGCGTTGTTAACACTTCATGCACGTTTGATTGCATCCCTAATATTGGAATGAACAATTCTGAGAATGTAGGCTCATATGCAAATGTTTAACACCCTTTCGCTATAAATGAAATAAAGTAAATCAACAGTGAGTGGGCGGCCTGGGCAAATAGAAGTACAAAGGGCACCGCTCTTTATCAGGGGGCTTATCACGCGATATGTACACCTCTCAAACTACACCGCTCTCTCTGCAATGTTGAACCTATGAGCTGCTAAATTGAGATTAACAATGAGTACGGTCTATAAAGAACTACTCTGTCTAAAACAGAAAGAAGTCCGTCACGCAGGGGCTGCGTAAAGTAAGCAGATTTCCCACGTGAAGTTTTACAATAGAGAAATCTGCCTAATAACAACTGTAGTAGTAAGAAACCTCTAAACCTAAAAAACATTATTTAGGGCGTAATAACCCAGTAGTTTCTAGCCCAAAAAACAGTTAACCTAACCTCTAAACCTATTCACGAGGGACGATAGTTATGGAAACGGCCGCCAGAGCTCTCGTCGGAAACTCCGACCACACGCAGAATACAAATGCAAATATCTCGGTTAATATTCAAGATAGAGAATTAATGTATAGAACAATATTTATAGTAAATTTAATTTGCAATAAGATTGGTTCTATACAATCTTTTAATCCGACGTATAGTAACGGAGATATTTCGAATTTTTGAAAATCCTCTCCTCTAAACCCCCCCTCCCACTGGTCCGATTTCAGCCGTTAACGAACTTGATCTTTCGTTTTACATAAAACGCTGAAATATGAAGTTTGGTAAGGATCAAACAAAAATTGCGACCGCTAGAGCGGTAACAGACAAATATATATATATATATATATATATATATATATATATATATATATATATATATATACAGTTTTGAACGGACCTCATTTTCGTCATCTACTAGGTAGGATCGATGGACATTTGAAGAAAAATGTCGAAAATTCCGTCATGAGTACAACCTCAATAGCTGATTTCCCTTAAGGGAAATCTGCTAAACGTCCGTCACGCAGGGGCTGCGTAAACTAAGCTGAGTTCCCACGCGAAGGTTTACAATAGAGAAATCTGCATACTGCTAACACTTAATACAACCCTGAGTAAATACAAACGGTGACGAGAAATCATTCAGTTAATTTTAAAAAGCTCCCCACGGAAACGGCTTAGGAATTGTAAACAAATAGATCTGACAACCACTCAGAGCTGAACAGATAGATAGACATATTCTTCACCGGAAAGAAAAACAGTTACCGATATATATATATATATATATATATATATATATATATATGAATATAACACATTGACATTATTGCAAACTATTTACTTTATCTAGTTCTCAAGTTTATAATGAATCAGAATAATTTATATTTTAATAACTCAAATTTTAGTAGTTCAAGAACTAAAGAAGGGGGAGGGGAGGGATGAAAAGAACGTACTTGCATATGTCTCACAAAGTAAAAGTCCGTCACGCAGGGGCTGCGTAAACAAAGCAGATTTCCCACGTGAAGTTATACAATAGAGAAATCTCCATGCGAGAGCTGAACAGTTACGGCAAAGGGCCCAATTAGCTTCTGGCGGGAAATTCAAAAATCCGTTATCGGCCCAAATTTAATAAACATGCAAATATCTAGGTTAATATTCAAGATAAGGAATAAATGTATATAACAATATTTATAGTAAATTTAATTTGCAATAAGATTGATTTTGTACAATTTTGCGATCTGACGTATAGTAACGGAGATATATCGAATTTTAAACAACTAAATATCGAGTTTGGTAACGATCAAACAAAAATTGCGACCGCTAGAGCGGTAACAGACATATATATATATATATACATATATATATATATATATATATATATATATATATATATATATATATATTTGAACGGACCTCATTTTCATCATCTACCAGGTAGGATCGATGGACATTTGAAGAAAAATTTCGAAAATTCCGTCATGAGTACAACCTCAATAGCTGATTTCCCTTAAGGGAAATAAATATTATATATATATTATATATTTATATAATATATATATAATATATGTTAATAATGTAACTGAGGTGTCTATTATTCAAAACTCCCCCCCCCCCTTCTAAACCCGATCGAAAAATCCCCTCCCACTGGTCCGATTGCAGCTATTAACGAACTAGATCTTTCTTTTTACATAAACGATTAAATATCGAGTTTGATAACGATAACAGAAAAATTGCTACCACTAGAGCGTTACCAGACAAATATATATGAAATATTAATCGAAATTTTGTATTGAACAAATCTTATTAACGTTTAATGTTCTATAAATGTTGTTATGTACTGTTTTCACTATGTAGATTATTGACGGAGATATTCGCATATTTCTGTTTTCGGTCATCAATAAACCCCCACTTCTACTAATGTCATATTAATAGTAAGTTGTTATGTTATGAAGCACTTTATTTGAAACCTAAATACTAAATCTTGTTCATAATTAACATTTACTTTTAGCAGATTTCCCTTCAGGGAAATCAGCTATTGAGGTTGTACTCATGAGGGAATTTTCGAAATTTATCTTCAAATGTTCATCCATCCTACCTAGTAGATGACGAAAATGAGGTCCGTTCAAAACTGTATATATATATTTGTCTGTTATCGCTCTAGTGGTCGCAATTTATGTTTAATCGTTACCAAACTCGATATTTAGTCGTTGTGTGTAAAAAGAAAGATCAAGTTGGTTAACGGCTGAAATCGGGCCAGTGGAAGGGGGGGTTTAGAGGAGAGGATTTTTGAAAATTCGAAATATCTCCGTTACTATACGTCGGATCAAAAAATTGTACAGTACTAATCTTATTGCAACTTAAATTTACTATAAATATTGTCATATACATTTTTTCTTTATCTTGAATATTAACCGAGATATTTGCATTTTTATTAAATCGGGGTGCATTACGGACGAGAGTTACTTTCCCGCGAAAAGGCTAGTTCGGCCGTTTCTCCACTGGCTCGGCTCTCGTGAAATTTCTCTATTGTAAAACTTCACGTGGGAAATCTGCTTAGTTTACGCTGCCCCTGCGTGACGGACTTGCATTTACGTGACGCAAGTGGGAAATTAGATTAGCTCACGCAGGCCCTGCGTGAAGAGCCATCATTCTAAGTCCATGAATTGCCATAACTCACCCCTTTGCTCGACAGGAAGTCCATCCCCCTGGCGACCTGGTAGCAGAAGGAGGTCAGCTGTCTCGAAGTGAGGCTCCCGCTCTTCCCGTGGAGGTTGTCATAACTCCTGGTTGCACGGGAGTTCCTCAGGAACGTCTGCAGCTTCCCGAGCGAGACGTACTCCATGATCACAAAATAGGGCTCTGCAAAAGAAGAGAAGTCAAACAGAGAAGACAAATGTTGTCATCTGATATTCATTCAGTCTTTATTTGGTCGAAAAATACAAATAATTACTAAGCAATTACTTTAAAATAAGTTAACTCAAAGAACGTTTTTTGTTATTTTCATGTTCTTTGAAGTAAACATTTTTTTTAGATTCATTCAATACTTTTGCGTTATATCGGTTTAAATACTTTTTATTTTATTTTCAACGGAAGGATCAAAAAGGTCAAACACCTCCACTCTTAATACTTCTTTTATTACAGACAAAGTACTTTCGGGGCAAACCGTCCCATCTTCAGTGCTCTTTGACACAACATTTATACTTTCAAAAACATGTAATATATATGAATAAATTAATAAATAAAAAGTCCGTCACGCAGGGGCTGCGTAAACTAAGCAGATTTCCCACGTGATGTTTTACAATAGAGAAATTTCACGAGAGTCGAGCAGTTAAGGAAACGAACTAGCCGCCCTGATTTCATAAAAATGTAAATATCTCGGTTAATATTCAAGATAGAGGATGAATGTAAATAACAATATTTATGGTAAATTTAATTTGCAATAAGATTGATTCTGTACAATTTTTCGATCCGACGTATAGTAACAGAGATATTTTGAATTTCCGAAAATCCTCCCCTCTACCCCCCCCCACCTCCCAGTATTCCGATTTCAACCGTTAACGAACTTGATCTTTCTTTTTACATATAACGACTAAATATCGAGTATGGTAACGATCAAACAAAAATTGCGACCGCTAGAGAGGTAACAGACAAATATATATATATATATATATATATATATATATATATATACATACAGTTTTGAACGGACCTCATTTTCGTCATCTACTAGGTAGGATCGATGGACATTTGAAGAAAAATTTCGAAAATTCCGGCATGAGTACAACCTCAATAGCTGATTTCCCTTAAGGGAAATCTGCTAATAAATTAATGTAAAAGTCAACAAAGGTAATCAAATATTAAAAAAATTAAAAACAAACAAATATATAAAATGCAATGCTACACTTATGACTAAAACGTCACCAAATAAATATTAAAAGAAACAAATAACAAAATAATTGTAGGAGATGGAGAGGAACTGACCTATAGCTGAGCCCAATTGAGCCGACATCTCCGACGAGACTGGGAGCCTACTCTGGCCAGGGCAGCTACTGCAGAGGACACAGCACGCCACCCTACCCCCTAATATTAATATTCTTATCCTCCAGCATGTTCATCCTGATAGAACAGTTATGGATCATTAGGGGGGAGGGTGGCATGTTCCGTCCTCTGCAGTAGCATTGCATTTTATATATTTGTTTGTTTTTAATTTTTTTTTTTTTAATATTTGACTACCTTTGTTGATTTTTACATTTATTTATTAATTTATTCATATATATTACATGTTTTTGAAAGTATAAATGTTGTGTCACAGACCACTGATGATGGGACGGTTCGCCCCGAAAGTACTTTGCCTGTAATAAAAGAAATATTAAGAGTGGAGGTGTTTGACCTAATTGATCCTTCCCTTGATGATGGACCTCCACCAGCCAGCCCAAGTCCAGAGTTATTTTATTTTATTTAAAATTTCAGAATCCACTCCTTTTCCTGTAGACATTTTATAAGATAATTTTGATTGCTAAAACTTTTATGGCGCAGCATTTTTCAATAAAATGTGCAGATTCTGAAATAATGGTATTTTGACACTAAAATAAACTTTGCTGGGTGTTTAGTAAGTAGATAAACAAACTTCTATAGGTGTTTTTACTAATCATAAGGAACAAAATATTCCATATTATGTGTGCTTCTATTCCTAATAGCATTGGAGAAAAATGGGTTTTGTGATTTTTCAATGTAGCTAGGTTTTATTAAATGAATTGAGCTCCTGCAGATATATTATTTGCTATTGGATGATTTCTGGTTATGCTACTTTGAGCTGCATTAAATTCTCTTTAATAGTCGTTTATTTTTATTAGTTATTATTAAATATATACTATAGCTTTTGGAATAGTTTTTATCTCAATCACTCAGATTTTAGTAAACCAATAACCAAAGAAGGGGAGGAGGTCAAGAGAACGTATTTGTTTGTATCTCGTATAATAAAGGTTGGTTGAAAACAATATTTGGTATTAAACCTTGTAATGAAGTGGTTCATGATATGGTAGCTTATTATTAATATGCCACTAGTAGAGGTGGGGGGTTTACTGAAAGTGTAAAAAGTCCGTCACTCAGGCTGCGTAAACTAAGCAGATTTCCCACGCGAAGTTTTACAATAGAGGAATTTCACGAGAGCCGAACAGTTAAGAAGACGGCCGACCTAGCTTTTGGCGGGAAATTCACTCTCATCCGTTATCCGCCCCGATTTCATAAACATGCAAAAATCTCGGTTAATATTCAAGATAGAGAATATATGTATATACCAATATTTATAGTAAATTTAATTTGCAATAAGATTGAGTCTGTACAATTTTTCGATCCGACGTATAGTAACGGAGATATTTCGAATCCTCCCCTCTAACCCCCCCCCTCCCACTAGTCCGATTTAAGCCGTTAACGAACTTGATCTGTCTTTTTACATAAAACGACTAAATATCGAGTTTGGTAACGATTAAACAAAAATTGCGAACGCTAGAGCGGTAACAGACAAATATACATACATATATATATATATATATATATATATATATATATATTGTAACGGTCGAGCCTGTGGTTCTCCGCTGTCTCTCTATATCTATGAGATCAGAGTAATTAGTACTAGGCTTTCAACGAGGTAGCAGCACCTGTCAAGAGACGGACAGGAGCCCGGTGAATACAAAGGTCAATCTCGTAGGACAGGACTCAGTCAGTCGACTCCCAAGATGCAAAGAGAGAGTAAGTGTTTCTTTAATTATCTAGTCTAATTGTGCCATATCTCTGATTAAATAGATAAATTAGCTCTTATAGCAGAGATGGTGGAAACGATAATGCTTGCCGTGGAATATATGACCCTGAGAAGTAGCCGGTACATAGATTAAATTTAAATAATAATAAATATAATTAACCTTACATTATAATATATATATATATATATATATATATATATATATATATATATATACACATTTGATTGGCCTCATTTTCGTCATCTACTAGGTCGGATCGATGGACATTTGAAGAAAAATTTCGAAAATTCCGTTATGAGTACAACCTCAATAGCTGATTTCCCTCAAGGGATATCTGCTAAAATATAGAATCCAAATATCTCGGTTAATACTCATTATACGGAAAGTATGTATAGAATAATTTTTATAGTAAATTTAGTTTTCAATAAGATTGTTTCTATGCAATTTTTCGATCCGATGTATAGTAACAGAGATATTTTCTCGATTTTTCACGAATTTTCTAAATTACTCCCCTGTTTGCCCTAAGGGAAATCTGTTAAAACACCTGTAGAAGTTTGACTATGTACTTACCAAACACCCTGTATATATATATATATATATATATATATATATATATATATATATATATATATATATTCTATGTTCGCAAAAATTAATAAAAATACAATTTTTTTTTTTTTTTTATAAACAGTGCGTAGAGACAGATGCAAGTACCTTTCTCGGTGCAGCATCCCAAGAGCCTGACTACATTGGGGTGTGGGTCCAAACTCTTCATGACCTGCAGTTCCTGGAGCAGGTCGGTCCTCTCTCTCTCCCCGGCGTTCTCTTTCAGCGTCTTCACCGCCACTATCGTAGGGCCGTCGTTACCTGTGGATCAAAAACAGGAAATAAGACGGCGAACATTGGACTAGGTCATCGAGAACATCTACTGGAACAAAATATCAGCCGTCTACTGGTTTTTAATATTATGCATGATAACCAAACCAGCCTTATATGCAGGACAGACAGGCGAATGGAAATCGGAATATTAATAAGAAGGAGGAGGTGGCAAGGCTGCGACATGTCGGTGACGGTGCCCTGTCTTCTCTACGGGGGCAGAGGTTCAGTCGCCCGGCAGTCGTGGTCCAGGCAACGCAGCTTTAATCAGGTACCTCCTACATCTCCTCTCTATTATTAGTATGGGGTTTGTTTATTTTTTAGAGGTCTCTTACAGTTCCTCTGGGGTTTTTTTCAGAGGTTCCCACCCACTGTGATATGTTTCCCATATACATCTGTAATTTGTGTAGGTTTTATAGTTTTAATTTTATTTATAGTTTTGACATATGCTTATCGTTGTTTGCATCTTTTATTAGTTGACTTGTTAGTAGGTTTTTTATTGTTTTGGTTTTAATTTTTTAGTAGTTGACTAGTTATTAGTTTTTCTAGTTTTATTTGTTGACTAGTTTTAAGATTTTCCATTGTTTTACTCATTATTTTGTTTGTGGTTTTATGACTGTTGTTTATTTTACGTTTGTGCCATGCTATGAATGTTAAATTAACTCGTGGTTGTGTTTGTCAGCAGGCACTGAGGATGGAGCGTTGACTCCGAAAGTGCACTCTGCTTAATATTAAAAACCAGTAGAGGACTTGGCCTTCTTATTAATCCTTATACATTTGTTCCTCTACCATCCAGCATATTCCAGAGAAAATATAAGCCCGTCACGCATGGACTGCGTAAACTACGCTGATTTCCCTCGTGAAGACTAATAATAGATAAACCTACATACTGCTAACACAACGCCACCGTGAATATTAAGTGAATAAATACAAACGGTAATAAGAAATCTTTCCCATCCCGGCGGGAAGCGTCTCAAATATAAACAAACAGGTCTGTCATCGGAGAGAAAAACAATAACAGAAACATATCAGAATATAACGTACTCATTTCATTGAAAGCTATTTACTATATCTAGTACTGTACTTTATAATAAGTCAGAATAGTTGTTATCTCAATCAATCAAATTTTAGTAGTCTAAGACCTTAAGACCGGGGAGGGGGTTCACCAGAACATATTTGCTTCTATCTCGTATAGTATAGATCTCTTGAAAACAATATTTGGTATTTAAGTTTCGAATAATGTGGTTTATCATATAGTATTGTTAATGTAACAAGAGTAGAAGTGGGGGTTTGCTGAAGGCTGAAAACTGAAAAATGCAAATATCTGGGTTAATATTGGAAGATAGAGAATAAATAATATACTAACATTTATAGAATAGTTATTTATTATACAAGTGACGAAAGTAGATCATTTTACAACTCGAGTGAAACGTTTACCCACGCGAGTGAAGGGAGTGTGGTAATTTCACGAGAGTTGTAAATTCTACTTTCGCCACGAGTGTAATATTAATTTTTTTCTGTAATCGTGTAATACATGATCAGATCTAACCAGAATAAGAACAAAATTAGGATGTTGTGAAGATTATGGTATGTTGTTGGTAGGTTATAAGCATGGTTGTGAAAGGTTATAAGCATAGTTATAAAACAACTAGTGATGATTGTGAAGAAGTGCAGTTATAAACAAGTGCAGGTTATAAACAAGGAAGGTAATTATTATTATATTTAAATTTTAAAATATATTGATTATTTCCACCAATATTTCATTCACATTTCAATTTATTTAGTTGAAATAAATTCATACAATGTTAAGAAACATTTAAAAGCATTTAATTGCCAACTTCAAATTATTTTTTAATTTATACTTATTACTAATTAAGAAGGCAATTCACTTTCTTCACTTATAAAGAAAGTGATTACTTTCTTCACTCTATTGCAAAATGTTTCACTTTCTTCACTCATTTCAGTTTAGTAATGTTACCATTATTCAACGATTACAGAAAAAAATTATTTCTGACATTTTTCTATCCAATGTATTGGAAAATAGAATGCGTGTACCGCTTTCAAATGTAATGATTTTAAATAAAGTACAATCGAACAGTTTGCTTATTTATTAATGTATAAATTATGTTTTTTTTTAATTTATGTATGTTTATGTTTTTATTTATTAACGTCAACTTTTAAGGTACTACGGCTAATCGGATCTGTAGGTACCGTCCTTTACTAACCGGGGTGGGACTAAGGATTTTATTTAATGAGTTTGTCACTTAATAAACTCTTATTGCCTATGTAGAAATCGAACCAATGAAGGTTTAGCAACTATTTAATTATTATTATTTATTACTAAACATCCCTCATGACTTACACGACTTACTGATACTCCAACATTTACATGAAATTAACATGTACTCACAAATTAAGAAGTATTAAATTTTAAAATTCTTTTTAATTCTTTTTAAATTAAATCTTTTTAACTCCAGCTAAAATTTTTGAACATATATAAGTGGATGTGTGTGTGTGTTGATTGTGAATGTACAAGATATTAATTAGAACGGACGCCATTTTTGTCATCTCCAAATATCGAAAGATAGACTTTTCCTGAATTCATTGATTTCAAAGCGGTACTTAAGATATATGAATCCAGTTTGGCGATGAGATAAATACACTGATGCTAAAAATACTAAAAATATATTTATTCCTTCATTTTCCTTATTGGAAAAGCAAGTTTCCTCCATCAATTCCAATATCGTCAATTTCCTCTTAAGGTTATTTTTGAAGTTCTTCGAAAGGAATTCTCGTTGTCCGTTGATGGGCATATTTGCCAAGTTTAGCATTTGCCAAGTTTAGTATTTGCCAAGTTTAGTATTTGCTAAAACTTTCAAATCACTCGTATAAATAAAAGTGCTTCACCCAGGAACTGCGTAAACTAAGCAGATTTCCCTCCTGAAATACAACAATATATAAATCTATATACTGGTAAGACAACACCACCGTGAATATTATGTGAAAGAATACAAACAGAAATAAGAAATCCTTCAGTAAATTTTAATAATTTCCGGACAGCGTCTGAAATGTAAACAATCAGGCTTGACAAACTCTCGCCGTAAAGAAAAAGTCCGTCACGCAGGGGGTGCGTAAACTAAGCAGATTTCCCACGTGAAGTTATACAATAGAGAAATCTCCATACGACAGCCGAACAGTTACGGCAAAGGGCCGAACTAGCTTTTGGCGGGAAACTAGTCATCCATTATCGGCCCACAATTAATAAAAATGCAAATATCTCGGTTAATATTCAAGACAGAGAATAAATGTATACAACAGTATTTATAGTAAATTTAATTTACAATAAGATTGGTTCTATACAATCTTTTGATCCGACGTATGGTTACGGAGATATTTTGAATTTTCGAAAATCCCCCCTCTAAACCCCCCCCCCTACCACTGGTCCAATTTAAGCCATTAACGAACTTGATCTGTCGTTTTGCATAAAAAGTTTAAATATCGAGTTTGGTAACGATCAAACAAAAATTGCGACCGCTAGAGCGTTACCAGACAAATATATATATATATCATTTTGAACGGACCTCATTTTCGTCCTATCCTGGGTAGGATCGATGGACATTTGAAGAAATTTTTCGAAAATCGCGTCATGAGTACGACCTCAATTGCTGATTTCCCTTAAGGGAAATCTGCTAAAACAATTACTGAAATATATCAGAACATAACATATTAATTTACTTGAAAACTATTTACTAAATCTAGTACAGTAACTTAAAATGAATCAGAACCATTTTTATCTCAATCAATCACATTTTTGTAGCCCTAGAAGACGGGGGGGGGGGGTCAAAGAACATATTTGCATGCATCGCGTATAATGATGGTCTCTTTAATACAATTTTTGGTATTTAAGCTTCCAATGAAGTGGTTCATTACATAAGAGAGTATTGTTCATGTAACAGGAGCAGAAGGGTTTGCTGAAGGTTGAAAACTTAAAATTGAAAATATCTCGGTTAATATTCAAGATAGAGAATAATTGTATATAGCAATACTTACAGTACATTTAATTTAAAATAAGATTGGTTTTATGCATATTTTCGATCCGACGTATAAAAACGGAGATATTTCGAATTTTCAAAATTCTCCTCCTCTAAACCCCAGATTTCAGCATTTAACTAACTTGAACTATCTTTTTACATAAAACAACTAAATATCGAGTTTGGTAGCTATCAAACAAAAATTGCGACCGATAGAGCGGTAACAGACAAATATATAGATAGATATATCTATGTATATATATATATATATATATATATATATATATATATTATATACAGTTTTGAACGGACTTCATTTTTTAGCAGATTTCCCTTAAGGGAAATCAGCTATTGAGGTTGTACTCATGACGGAATTTTCGACATTTTTCTTCAAATGTCCATCGATCCTACCTAGTAGATGACGAAAATGAGGTCCGTTCAAAACTGTATATATATATCTATCTATATATATATATATATATATATATATATATATATATATATATATATATATATATATATATTTGTCTGTTACCGCTCTAGCGGTCGCAATTTTTGTTTAATCGTTACCAAACTTCATATTTAAGCGTTTTATGTAAAAAGAAAGATCAAGTTCGTTAACGGCTGAAATCGGACCAGTGGGAGGGGGGGGGGTTTAGAGGGGAGGATTTTCGAAAATTCGAAATATCTCCGTTACTATACGACGGATCAAAAAATTATACAGAATCAATCTTATTACAAATTAAATTTACTATAAATATTGTTATATACATTTATTCTCTATCTTGAATATTAACCGAGATATTTGCATTTTTCACCAAACCGCCACTTCTACTCATGTTACGTAAACAATACTCTGATACATAATAAATCACATTATTGGAAGTTTAAATACCAAAAATTGTATTCAAGAGACCTTTATTATACGAGATACATGCAAATATGTACTGGTGACTCCCCCCCACCATCTTAAAGTTTTGGACTACTATAATTTTATTGATTGAGATAACAATTATTCTGACTCATTATTAATTACAGTACTTGATATAGTAAATAGTTCTCAATAAAATTAATGTGTTATATTCTGATATATTTCAGTAATTGTTTTTCTTTCCGGTGTGAGGCGGACAGACCCGTTTGTGTACATTTCTAACCTAGCGCTTCCTGTCGGCAGGCTATTGAAATTGGATGAAACATTTCTTATTTTTCGTTTGTATTTATTCACGGTGTTGTATTGGCAGTATGTATATTTATCTATTACTAAACTTCACGAGGGAAATCTGCTTAGTTTACGCAGCCCTTGCGTGACGGACTTTTTCTTCATCTACTAGGTAGGATCGATGGACATTTGAAGAAAAATTGCGAAAATCGCTACGTAAAGTAAGGCGGTTACCCACTACTGGTATAACTCACTAGTGATTCCATCTCTGATATATTTGCATTTTAGTTGATTTTGCTTAAGGGAAATCAGCTATTGAGGTTGTACTCATGAATTTTCAAAATATTTCTTTAAATGTCCATCCATCCTACCTAGTAGATGACGAAAATGAAGTCCGTTCAAAACTGTGTGTGTGTATATATGTATGTATATATATATATATATATATATATATATATATATATATATATATATATATAGATCTATCTACCTATTTATTTGTCTGTTACCGCTCTGGCGGTCGCAATTTTTGTTTGATCGGTACCAAACTCGACATTTAGGCGTTTTATGTAAAAAAAAAGATCAAGTTCGTTAACGGCTGAAATCGGACCAGTGGGAGGGGGGGGGGTTAGAGGGGAGGATTCGAAAATGCGAAATATCTCCGTTACTATACGTCGGATCGAAAAATTGTACAAAAACCAACTTATTGCAAATTAAATTTACTATAAATATTGTTCAATACATTTATTCTCTATCTTGAATACTACCCGAAATATTTGCATTTTTATGAAGTCTGTGGTCGGGTATAGTTCGGATTAGATCGGCCATTTCCGCCAGTACTCGGCTAAGGTGGAAGCTTCTTCTAACCTTACCTCTCGTTTGTAACCTTACCTTACCTTCGTTACTTTGTAAGTTTTATGCAAATACGTTCTCCCCCCCCCCTTCTTTAGTTCTTGGACTAAATTGACAAATTTGAGTTATTAAAATATAAATTATTCTTACAATTCAGAAGCCGTTTCAGTTGGGAATTTATTTTAATTAACTGAAAGATTTCTCATTACCGTTTGTATTTAATCACGGTGGTATCGTGTTACCAGTATGCAGATTTCTCTATTGTAAAACTTCAGATGGGAAATCTGCTTAGTTTACACAGCCCCTGCGGGACGGACTTTTTTATTAAGTATGTGTGGATAACGGATGATAAGAGATCGACTGATGTCGGTTCTATTCGTGACCACCGAAAAGCTAATTCACTTAACTGTTGGGCTCTCGTGAAATTGGTTTCGAGACTCGTTACTACTTCTGTTACCAGTGTGCACATTTCTCTATTGTAAAACTTCACGTGGGAAATCTGCTTAGTTTACGCGGCTCCTGCGCCAACGAATTTTTTATATTACATAATAGGGGACATGTGATGTGATGAGATCACAAGTGTGTTATTCCAGAACGTGGGAAACCTTAGTTTTTAGTTTTAGCTTAGTTTTCGCAGCCCCTGCGGGGCTGACTTTTAGCAGATTTCCCTTAAGGAAAATCAGCTATTGAGGTCGTACTCATGACACAATTTCCGAAAAGTTTCTTCAAATGTCCATCGATCCTACCCAGGAGATGACGAAAATGTGGTCCGTTCAAAATTATATATATATATATATATATATATGTGTGTGTGTGTGTGTGTGTGTGTGTGTGTGTGTGTGTGTGTGTGTGTGTGTGTGTGTGTGTGTCTGTTAACGCTCTAGCGGTCAAAAATTTTGTTTGATCGTTACCAAAATCGATAATTAAACGTTTTATGCAAAAAGACAGGTCAAGTTCGTTTATGGCTGAAATCGGACCAGCGGGGGGGGGGGGGTTTAGAGAGGGGATTTTCGAAAATTCGAAATATCTCCGTTACCATACGTCGGATCAAAACATTGTATAGAACCAATCTTATTGCAAATTAAATTTTCTACAAATGTTGTTTTTATACATTTATTCTCTGTCTTGAATATTAACCGAGATATTTGCATTTTTATTAATTGTGGGCCGATAACGGATGACTGAGTTTCCCGCCAAAAGCTAGTTCGACCATTTGCCGTAACTGTTCGGCTCTCGTATGGAGATTTCTCTATTGTATAACTTCACGTGGGAAATTTGCTTAGTTTACGCAGCCCCTGCGTGACGGACTTTCCCTTATTCATTAAAGCAGTTTTCCCTGCCCAATACCATCGGTATTATCCTCCATTTGGGAACAGCAGATATTATTCGATGAAGTTATTCGAAAGTTAATCAGAGCTTATCCATGTTTATTCGGCTAATAGGTTACTTATCCGCTTTGGCAATAATATCTCCATCTCTCAGCTGGCTAACGAGAAATTACAGGTTCAGAAATAATTGGAAATAGAAAAAGTCCGTCACGCAGAGACGCTGCGTAAACTAAGCAGATTTCCCATGTGAAGTTTAACAATAGATAAATCTGCATACTGGTAACACAACACCACCGTGAGTAAATACAAACGGTAATGACCAATCATTCAGTTAATTTTCCAAACGGAAAAGGCTTCTGAATTGTATGAATAATTTATATTTTAATGACTCAAATTTTAGTAGTCCAAGATCTAAAGAAGAGGGAGGGGCGCGAATGAACAGAACGTATTTGCGTAAATCTCACAAAGTGACAAAGGAAGTTAAGGTTAGAAACGACAGGTAAGGTTAGAAGAAGCTTCCATCAGAGCCGAACAGTTACGGAAACGGCCGAACTAATCCGAACAGTACCCGATCACATGTCCCACCAACTTAATAAAAATGCAAATATCTCTGTTAATATTCAAGATAGTGAATAAATGTGCAGAACTTATTTTCATAGTAAATTTAATTTGCAATAAGATTGGTTCTATACACTTTTTCGATCCGACGCATAATAACGGACATATTTCGAATTTTCGAAAATCCCCCATTCTAAACAGATAGACAATTATATACATACTATTTTGAACGGACCTCATTTTCGTTATCTCCTGGGTAGGATCGATGGGCATTTGAAGAAATTTTTCGAAAATGAGTACGACCTCAATAGCTGATTTCCCTTAAGGAAAATCTGCTAAAAAAACAATAAGTCAAAAAGAGTTACCAAACAGAAAAACAGTTTTTTATGAACATTCCTTTGTTGTATGTCATTCTTGTGGTGAACAAAACTTTAATTAGTTTTAATGTTGCTTGACATAATGTTTCTTTAAAACGATAAATTTTGAATAATTTTATTATTTTATATTAGTATTTGATGTTTATAATAAATGTGCATTTTTTTTTGTTGAAATATTTTATTAACCAACTTTTCTTGAGGGAAATAGATGGTGTGAGAAAAATTCTCACGCACGAGTTCTCAGGTCACACATTTTGACGCGAGTTCTGGAGGGTTAAATGCTGTTATATACATCTGTTCACTGTCTTGATTATTAACCGAGATATTTGTATTTCTCTATTTTCCGGTCTTCAGCAAACCCTCACTCCAACGCATGCCATATTAACAATGAGCTGTTTATATTACGAAGTACTTTATTTGAAGCCTAATTACAAAATGATATTCTTAAAGAACGAGATAAATGCAAATGCATGACGCAGGTGGGATCTCAGGTTAGGCAACACAGTCCCTTCGTGACGGACTTTTAGCAGATTTCCCTTAAAGGAAATCAGCTATTGAGGTCGTACTCATGACGCGATTTTCGAAAATTTTCTTCAAATGTCCATCGATCCTACCCAGGAGATGACGAAAATGAGGCCCGTTCAATGCTATATATATGTGTATATATATATATATATATATATATATATATATATATATATATATATATATATATATATCAAG
The DNA here is from genome assembly GCA_019009955.1 of Riptortus pedestris. NCBI lineage: Eukaryota > Metazoa > Arthropoda > Insecta > Hemiptera > Alydidae > Riptortus > Riptortus pedestris. The sequence goes on along the minus strand of CM032231.1, from coordinate 142,561,922 downwards.
TTCGTTAATGGCTGAAATCGGACCAGAGGGAGGGAGGGGGGGTTTAAAGCGGGGATTTTCAAAAATTCAAAATATCTCCGTTATTATGCATCGGATCGAAAAATTGTACAATACCAATCTTATTGCAAATTAAATTTACTATAAATATTGTTATATACACTCTATCTTGAATATTAACCGAGATATTTGCATTTTTATGAAGTCTGTGGTGGGGTATAGTTCGGATTATGTCGGCCATCTTCGTCATTTCTCGGCTCAGGCGGAGCTTCTTCTAACCTGGCGTTTTTACCTTACCTTACCTTCGTTACTTTGTGAGATTTATACAAATACGCTCTGTTCATCCGCCCCCCCCCCTTCTTTAGTTCTTGGACTACTAAAATTTGAGTTATTAAAATATAAATTATTCTTACAATTCAGAAGCCGTTTCAGTTGGGTATTTATTTTAATTAACTGAAAGATTTCTTATTATCTAATCACGGTGGTATTGTGTTACCAGTATGCAGATTTCTCTATTGTAAAACTTCACAGGGGAAATCTGCTTAGTTTACGCAGCCCCTGCGTGACGGACTTTTTAATATCTCAGTTCCTATGTGTCAGATCGAAAAATGTTTCTGAACCAAGTTAAATACGTTATTTGTTTGCTCATCTGGGGTGAGTTGTTTGTTTTAGCAGATTTCCCTTAAGGAACATCAGCATTGAGGTCGTACTCATGTCGCGAGTTTCGAAATTTTTCTTCAAATGTCCATCGATCCTATCGACTACAGACGAAAATACGAAAATGAGGTCTGTTCAAAACTGAATATCTATCTCTCGCTCTCTCTCCTATATATATATATATATATATATATATATATATATATATATATATACATACATAGATTTATCTACCTATATATTTGTCTGTTACCACTTAAGCGGTCGCAATTATCATTTAATCGTTAACAAACTCGATATTTAGTCGTTTCATGTAAAAAGAAAGATCAAGTTCGTTAACAGTTGAAATCGGACCAGAGGAAGGTTAGGGGATTAGAGGGGAGGATTTTCGAAAATTCGAAATATCCGTGTTAATATACGTCGGATCTAAAAATTATATAGAAACAATCTTATCGCAAATTCAATTTACTATAAATATTGTTCTATAGATATTTTCCGTACAATGAGTATTAACCGAAATATTTGGACATTATAGTTTTACGCATATTAATAATAAGCTGATATATCATGAATCACTTCATTAAAAGGTTAAATACGGAATATTGCTATCACGTGAGATTTATGCAAATACTTACTGTTGATCCCCCTTCTTTTCTTTTTTTCTTGAATTACTAAAATTTAAGTAATTGAGATTAATATTATTCTAATTCATTAAAAAAAAATCCGTCACGCAGGGGCTGCGTAAACTAAGCAGATTTCCCACGTGACGTTTTACAATAGAGAAATTTCACGAGAGCCGAGCAATTAATGAAACGGTCGAACTAGCTTTTGGCGGGAAAGACACTTCCCGTCCGTTAGCCGCCCAGATTTAATAAAAATGCAAATATCTCGGTTAATATTCAAGATAGAGAATAAATGTATATAACAATATTTATAGTAAATTTTATTTGTAATAAGATTGATTCTGTACAATTTTTCGATCCGACGAATAGTAACGGAGATATTTAGAATTTTCGAAAATCCTCCCCTCTAAGCCTCCCCCCTCCCCGTGGTCCGATTTCAGCCGTTAACGAACTTGATCTTTCTTTTTACATAAAACGACTAAATATCGAGTTTAGTAACGATCAAACAAAAATTGCGACCGCTAGAGCGGTAACAGACATATATATATATATATATATATATATATATATATATATATATATATATATATATATATATATATGTCTTTTTTTTTTTTTTTTATATTTTCCTTTGCACATTACCCATGCACAAAGGGCGTTTATTTGCTACATGTACTATACTATTACAGTATATAACATGTATGTTCTTAATACATAGTGTTTTGTGTACAAAAAAGTTCATAAATTTGTTCTTGAAGTTAATAAAAGAAATAAATTAAATAGAAAAATAAAAAAATAAAAAAATGAAAAAGAAAAAAAAATGAAAAACAAAAAAAGATAAATAAAAACGAACATAATGAAAGAACAAACAAAGTAATAAAAATTAGTACGTATGATCGTAAATTCCAAACAATCCAATAACATGTTAATTTCACTTCATTAAGAAAGTTATGCCACTTATTCTATTGCATTATTCTTGATGTAGGCGTTTAAAATAAAGAAAAAAAAAATTTTAGGAAGACTTAAATTATTATTCTTTAAGTAAGATGTTTAAGATGTCCGTTGTTTCTATTAATGCTTTAGAAAAATGCCTAAATACTAATGGGTATTTTTTAAACAAATATTTTGGATTTATTGGCCACTGGTCATTGTTTTTGATAAGTGTTTGTTGGAGTGTGTTTCGTAACTGTGTAGTCAGTGTGCAAGTATAGATGAGGTGTTCTATAGTCTGTTCACTCGTTCTGTCACAGGGGCAGTTTTTGTCATTTAGTATTTTGAATCTATGTAAGTAAGATTTAGTAGTTCCGTGTCCAGTGAGTACTTGTGTGGAGTAATAGTCAGTAGCAGTACAGGTGTTGAGGTATTCCTCAATATTTGGGATGAATGTTTTTAAATGTTTTCCTTTCTCTGTTTTGTCCCATCGCTCCTGCCACTGTTTTATTGTGTCCGTGCGTAACGTGTATTGTAGACTTTGTTTTGTTATGTTGGAGTATGTTATGGGAATGTTTTGGTCCTTGCATTTTTCGCAATTTTGTCAACTAATTCGTTTTCGTAAAGTCCGGCATGTCCTTTGACCCAAGTCAAATATATTTTTGTATTGTTGTTTTGAATGTCTATAATTAGTTGCCTACTGTGTTCTGTCAATGGGTCATGTATGTCTGTATTCATTAGTTTTTGTATTGTTACCTTGCTGTCTGTGTTTATAGTTATTTCTGTAATTTGTTTATTATTTAGTTTTACGTATTCGAGTGCGTTCATTAATGCAAGCGCTTCAGCTTGGTTGTTTGTACATGAAGGTCCTAGTCGGTATTTAAGTACGTCAGTGAGTATATTCTTATGAAAGACAATAAAAGCGCATCCTACATATTTTTTGTCCTTGCTTCCGTCTGTGTAGAATATTGTAATAGAATATATATGTAATATAATAATTATAAATAATAAATAAATAATAATAAATAATAAAATAGAATATATATGTCTGTGTATATATATATATATATATATATATATATATATATACAGTTTTGAACGGACCTCATTTTCGTCATCTACTAGGTAGGATCGATGGACATGTGAAGAAAAATTTCGAAAATTCCGTCATGAGTACAACCTCAATAGCTGATTTCTCTTAAGGAAAATCTGGTAATACAGCATTAGCTTTAGCAAATAGTTTTCTAGTAAAATGAATGTGTTATATTCAGATATACTTCATTAATGGTCTTTCTTTCCGGTCTAGAATTCAGGTTGGCAGGCCTGTTTGTTTACAATTCAGACGCTTTCCGTTGTAGAGTTATTAACTTGTAACTGAAAGATTTCTCACTACCGTCTGTATCCTTTCACTCAATATTCACGGTGGTGTTACCAGTATCTATATTAATCTATTGTAAACCTTCACTTTGGAAATGTGCTTAGTTTACGCAGCTCGTGCGTGACGGACTTTTTATGTGTCCTTCCAAAAAAACGGGAAATCTGCTGTTTATGCTCAACATTGATAAGATAAAATCATTGGTATTTGCATACTGAGCAATATATTCCCCTGTTCATATAAACAAGGCGCATAAACAAACAATAATTGAAGAGAATCTGACTGTAATCCATATTAAATATAAACATTATTGTATGCCTGACTAAACAATCGGGTTTAACTTCAGTTTATCCCCATTAGCTACAGATTCACTTAATAGAAATTCCATTAACATTAAATCAATCATTCAAATAGTTTATGGAAATTTAGCTTCTGTCAATAAGTAATTCATGCGTCCCTAATTAATTATCCGAACCACGGATCGAGTGATGGCCATAAAGGAATTGAAGGAATCCCATAATAAAATACAGATATGGCGCACAGGAACAGTTTTATTAGAGTAATTTTGCCGTTAAAGGATCAGGATTTTAATTCACATTTTTATTGCATAAAATCAGCTGCTTTTCATGTGTATTTTAGCAGATTTCCCTTAAGGGAAATTAGCTGTTGAAGTTGTACTCATGACGCGATTTTCGAAATTTTTCTACAAATGTCCATCGATCCTACCCAGGAGATGACGAAAATGAGGTCCGTTCAAAACTGTATATATATATATATATATATATATATATATATATATATATATATATATATTTGTCTGTTACCGCTCTAGCGGTCGCAATTTTTGTTTTATCGTTACCAAACTTGATATATAATCGTTTCATACAAAAAGAAAGATCAAGTTCGTTAATGGCTGTAATCGGACTAGAGGAGGGGGGTTTAGAGGGGGAGAATTTCGAAAATTCTTAATATCTCCGTTATTATGCGTCGAATCGAAAAATTATATAGAATCAATCTTATTGCAAATGTAATGTATTATAAATGTTGTTATGCACATTTTTTCACTATCGTGATTATTTACTCAGATATTTGCATTTTTTAGTTTTCGGTCATCTGTAATGCCCCACTCCTACTCATCTCATATTTCCAATATTCGATTATGTTATGAAGTACTTTATTTGAAGCTAAAACACCAAATATTGTTCTCATTGTACTTTTAAGTTTGGAGATAAATGCTCCTAATAGCTTCCTAATCACCTTACTATTTCCAAGATATAGTATCTACTGACCTATGATACTACAATTATCGATAGTTTCCTAATCACCTTACTATTTCCAAGATATAGTATCAACTGACCTATGATACTGCAATTATCGATAGTTTCCTAATCACCTTAGTATATCCGAGGTATAGTATCGACTGACCTATGATACTACAATTATCGATAGTTTCCTAATCACCTTACTATATCCAAGATATAGTATCAACTGACCTATGATACTGCAATTATCGATAGTTTCCTAATCGACTTACTATATCCAAGGTATAGTATCAACTGACCTATGATACTGCAATTATCGATAGTTTCCTAATCACCTTAGTATATCCAAGGTATAGAATTAACTGACCTATGATACTGCAATTATCAATAGTTTCCTAATCGACTTACTATATCCAAGGTATAGTATTAACTGACCTATGATACTGCAATTATCGATAGTTTCCTAATCACCTTAGTATATCCAAGGTATAGTATCAACTGACCTATGATACTGCAATTATCGATAGTTTCCTAATCACCTTACTATATCCAAGGTATAGTATCAACTGACCTATGATACTGCAATTATCGATAGTTTCCTAATCGACTTACTATATCCAAGGTATAGTATCAACTGACCTATGATACTGCAATTATCGATAGTTTCCTAATCACCTTAGTATATCCAAGGTATAGTATGAACTGACCTATGATACTGCAATTATCGATAGTTTCCTAATCGACTTACTATATCCAAGGTATAGTATCAACTGACCTATGATACTGCAATTATCGATAGTTTCCTAATCACCTTAGTATATCCAAGGTATAGTATCAACTGACCTATGATACTGCAATTATCGATAGTTTCCTAATCACCTTAGTATATCCAAGGTATAGTATCAACTGACCTATGATACTGCAATTATCGATAGTTTCCTAATCACCTTAGTATATCCAAGGTATAGTATCAACTGACCTATGATACTGCAATTATCGATAGTTTCCTAATCACCTTAGTATATCCAAGGTATAGTATCAACTGACCTATGATACTGCAATTATCGATAGTTTCCTAATCGACTTACTATATCCAAGGTATAGTATCAACTGACCTATGATACTGCAATTATCGATAGTTTCCTAATCACCTTAGTATATCCAAGGTATAGTATCAACTGACCTATGATACTGCAATTATCAATAGTTTCCTAATCGACTTACTATATCCAAGGTATAGTATTAACTGACCTATGATACTGCAATTATCAATAGTTTCCTAATCACCTTAGTATATCCAAGGTATAGTATTAACTGACCTATGATACTGCAATTATCAATAGTTTCCTAATCACCTTAGTATATCCAAGGTATAGTATCAACTGACCTATGATACTGCAATTATCAATAGTTTCCTAATCACCTTAGTATATCCAAGGTATAGTATCAACTGACCTATGATACTGCAATTATCGATAGTTTCCTAATCGACTTACTATATCCAAGATATAGTATCAACTGACCTATGATACTGCAATTATCGATAGTTTCCTAATCGACTTACTATATCCAAGGTATAGTATCAACTGACCTATGATACTGCAATTATCGATAGTTTCCTAATCACCTTAGTATATCCAAGGTATAGTATCAACTGACCTATGATACTGCAATTATCGATAGTTTCCTAATCACCTTACTATTTCCAAGATGTAGTATCAACTGACCTATGATACTGCAATTATCGATAGTTTCCTAATCACCTTAGTATATCCAAGATATAGTATCAACTGACCTATGATACTGCAATTATCGATAGTTTCCTAATCACCTTAGTATATCCAAGGTATAGTATTAACTGACCTATCATACTGCAATTATCAATAGTTTCCTAATCACCTTAGTATATCCAAGGTATAGTATCAACTGACCTATGATACTGCAATTATCGATAGTTTCCTAATCACCTTACTATATCCAAGATATAGTATCAACTGACCTATGATACTCCAATTATCGATAGTTTCCTAATCGACTTACTATATCCAAGGTATAGTTTAAGCTTTAATTATCTTGCCAACTGACCTGCTATGTTTGTTGCTTCGCACTTCCAGACCTGGCCGAAACATCCTTCTCCCAGGATGCTGAACACCTTGAGGTGGTGCCTGGGGAACTCCCAGCGATCCTGGCTCTTCACTGGAGGTCCTGGCGCTTCCTGAAAATCGAAATAAAGTTGCATTGATTTCATTCCACTTCATATTATCACCCCCTAATTAAATGTAGGAGCATAAAATGGGTCTACATTGCAAAACCGACTCCAATATTTGCAAGTTGCTCTATGTCCTCATTTACCTCCAACAGGTAACCAACCACCTGTACCAGGATAACTAGTCCATTATTGAACGACGGTTTCTCCGAAGGAACACCAAATACACTAATTGGACACTCCTTTGATCACTTTGCTACTTCATTAGAGACCGCTTTGTATGTACAATCTTTGTGGATAGAATTTCAAAACTTAAAGTGTTCAGCTCATTATCATTATTACGAAGTAGAATATGTTCGACATTAACATTACCATACATAACATACATAAGTAAAAGTTCTATAGAATATTCTATTCTAACTAAGCAGTTTTCCCACCAGCTGCAAATACACACGTTCAATGAGAAAAATATTTGGTATTTAAGCTTCAAATAATGTACTTCATAATACAACATTTCATTGTTAATATGGCATTACAAGGATTGGGGGTTGACTGAAGTCCGAAAAACTAAAAAATGCGGAAATCTCCGTTAATAATCAACATTGTAAAAACGCACATAGCATCATTTATATAACATTAAATTTTCAATAATATTGGTTCTATTCAATATTTCGACCCGACGCATAATAACGGAAATATTAGGATTTTTTGAGAAAAAAAACCTTCCCACTGGTCTGATTTCAGCCGTTAACTAACTCTATCTTTATTTTTAAATAAAATATTTAAATATTGAGTTTGGCAACGATTAAATTAAAATTGCGACCGCTAGAATATATATATATATATATATATATATATATATATATATACAGTTTTGAATTTACCTCATTATCGTCATCTCCAGGGTAGAATTGATGGACTTTTGTGGACATTTTTCAAAAATCGCGTACTGAGTACGTACTAATTAGCAGATTTCCCTTAACCTGGGAATGGGAAGGTTGGGTCAATCTGATCCAGCAACATCTTTGGAGCGATCTAGAAATTATATTCCTTTAGTTCTGAACTTGTCCACCAGTCTACCTTCAAACTAAGTTATGCTGGGCAGCTGGCAATATTTAGTTGGTTTTTTATTACAGGAATGTGGTGTATTATTATCTCCCAAAACGTGACATTTTTTAAACATGGCCAGCACATCTAAACAGTATTATAATGTTAACGATCCGAAAGATATTGAATTAATACACGCGATTTTAGAATAAAATGCTTGTTTATCAATTTATGATGAAGTTGGAGATGCTTCTATTGCATTACACGACTACTAGCACAAACATTGGCCAAGTACGAGCCTCGACAAAGAGGCAGACCGGACCCCACAAAAGAGGGCGCTGCATTCACTGCAACGACAGTAAGGCAAAGCATTTTTGTAAGAAATGCTTCAAATGCATTTGTCTGAATCATGCCGACATATATTGTAAATATTGTACTGAGTAGGAGGAATTTATATTTTTTTTATTTTGTATATTATATCTATTAATGTTTTCAGTTTTTGAACATTAAAACCAAATAAGATTGGTGGTTATTATGCAATTTATATTTCATTATTAATTGAATGATACAAATAAAATAATGTGAATCAAGTGTACTTTAAATCGCCCTTAACGACTAGCGGCTCTATTTGACCCAACGTTCTCACTAATGTGAGGATTTTTTAAGTTCCCACTCCCGGGTTAAGGGAAATGTTTCCCCACACTTGCTACTATTTCTATGAAACCTCCGGAGTGATGATGCTCCAAGACTTGCTCCAAAAGCTGACCGAGCTGATTGCTATGAGGTCAGTAGGATATAGCGCTGACCAGCTGAGTCCGTACTGACCTAGAGGCCTGTATTCCCGCCCTTCACCGCTTCCTAGTTCAGTCTGACCACACCCACGTAGAAAGCTTGCTCAGATACAAACCAAAGCCTATCTTTTCAAGGAGTAAAACTCGTTAACGCACTCACCCTAATTGAGTTTAATCTATAAAATAAAATATCTTTCATTAAAACTACATGTCTGAAGGACGTTTTAGCAGAATTCCCCCTGAGGGAAATTCGATAATGAGGTTGTATATACAGTCGACTCTCGCTATAACGAAATTCCATGGGACTGCCATTTTTGTTCGTGTTATGTATAGTTGGTCTTAGGCACAGTTCGAGTTATAGAGGTGAACTAAATGAAAATTCGTGTTACAGAGGTAAAAAAAATGTACTGTGATTTATTCCCTACATCTTCTACAAATCTACATAATCTTAATATTTTACAAATATTTAAATGAATTAAAATATGTATATGTGTATAATTAAAAAAAAGACGGTGAAACACAGAAAACAAGTTTTCGGCCTTTTCTCTAATTATCGGACCCCCAAGAGGAAGGTTTTTGTCTCTGCATTGCTTCACCCTAGTATTACCGACCTCTCCCAGGTCGCATGGATTACCAAGGGGGGGGGGGGGGCTCCTCGAGCCCACAACTTAAAAACCTTTTATTTTGGTTCTATAATTTTTTTAAATTTTTTATTTCTATTGGATTATGTTTAATGAACGTTTCTTATGACACCTGTGAAAAAAAAATTTAAAAAAAAATTAAATACAAAAATAAAAAAAAATTTAAAAAAAAAGTTCAGATGGGGAAAAAAGGATGACTTTAAATTAAATGTAATTTTATTCTACAAGAGGAACATATCTAAACATTGTTAGAATAAAAAGTTATCTATATCTAACTAATTATAACATTATAATAGAATAATAATTTAAGAAAATCTAATTATCAGATTCGTAATTGCAATTATCGGTGCTTTTGCAGAATAATTTTTTTCCCGAGTGTTTGTTATACACTGAACGTTTACATTTGAAGCAACACTGCTTAGATTTTGATAGATTGTTGTGTTTTTCTTTTTTTGATTTGGCTTCTCTAACACAAGTGTAACACCTTAGCCTTCCACTTGATGAACCTTGTTCCTCCAATTGGGAATAAATCAGTTCTCGCCGTAGAGCATGCTCCATGGCCTTTACTGAAGATCTAGGAATGCCCACAAGATTTTCACTCCAGTACTTTCTTTGGGCAGCACTATTTCTTCTCCATGTTGTGTCCAGGATGCAGCATGGACTAACTGTTCACCTAGTTGGGAACAACCTAGAAAATATACTCGTAGACTTCCACGGTCCTGGTCATTAATACTATTAAGGTCTTCGGGTCTTGACCGTGTCTTCATATTGGTTGCCAACGTTTCGCTAGACATGCTGCTAGCTTCCTCAGGGCTATCTCTGAGACTGAGTCTCAGAGATAGCCCTGAGGAAGCTAGCAGCATGTCTAGCGAAACGTTGGCAACCAATATGAAGACACGGTCAAGACCCGAAGACCTTAATAGTATTAATAACCTAGAAAATCTTCTCTTTTCTAAAAAAGTACCTATCAGGAGCAATAATTATAATCATCTCAGTAATATATTTTATATATGAAAAAAAATTATATGGGGAGAATATATACATTTTTTTATTGGGAAAAAAAAAACTTGAGAAGGTTTGTGTATGTTAAAATTACATCAAAGTAATTATTATTTGAGTAATATAATTAATAACACTTGAATTACTAGTTAAAAGTAGTATTAAATATCAGTGGGCTCGAGGAGCCCCCCCCCTTGGTACTTAAGTGTATAACTACCCCTTGCATTACCAAGGGGGGGGCTCCTCGAGCCCATACGTCAAAAAAAAAATTTTTTCTCAACATAGAAATTTTTTTAATTAATTTTGTTGTTATGCCCTCACTCTAGGATGTTTTTCTGAGGAATACAAAAACATCAAAAATATCCCATTAAAATTGGGTGATAGGGAACAAAAACAAAAAGTTGTGGGCTCAAGGAGCCCCCCCCCCTTGGTAGTTCTAGGGCTAAATCACTTCATCATGCACTCTTCGACATCAGGAAATTCAGCCAATCTCTTCCGCTTTCATTTAATATTACCTTCGTTTGCCCGGTTTTCAATTTCTATCTGGTTTTTCATAATAGTTGATAGCGTACTACCTGGAATATTAAACTTGGAAGCGATGTCTTTCTTCTTTACCCCTTCGTTCACCAACTTTATCATTTGTAACTTTTCACCGACAGTCAATGCCTTGGGTTGTCTTTTCGCACTCATTCTCGAATATTTTACGCTCAAACAGTCGACACTACACAAATCAAAACGCTCGACACAAAGTAAACAGACCCGAGACGAGACTGCAAACAGACTAAAGGCTCTTGTCCCCGGTTATGACTCACCGACAGGTTGCAACCTGAACGCCGGGATTTTGTGTTAAACAAATCCATTCTGAGAACATCGTGATCTAGAGGTAATGCGCTAATCAAATTCGTCTTATCTACTGAACTTCGAGTTACAGAGGTAATTTTTGTACCTCTTCGTGTTATAGAGGTAAAATATAACCGGAAAATTAGTTCGTGTTACGTATGGTAATTTTTTCGTGTTCGACAGGTTTTTCCAAGGGGATTAAAAATAATTCGTGATATCGAGGATTTCGTGTTATCGAGGTTCGTGTTAGCGAGAGTCGACCATTTTTTGGCTAAAGTGCATTTTAGTTCCCCCCTAGCCACCATCTTGTTGCGTCACTGTCCGACATCTTGTTTCTTGCTTCCGTCCGACATATTGTTTTTGCTAGTGTTTACTACTAATATCGTTTCCGTTTTAGCTATGGCTCAAAGTGAGTGCACGACAAAGTCTTTTTACACAATTGGAAGTGCAGGGAAAGCGTGCCGTTATTGAGTGGTGCATAAAAGTGGGATTCTTATCGCCTACATACGAATGCCCAAAATGTGGGAAGAACATGCGCCTGGTAAATTAGGTGAGTTAACAAAATTTAAGTTAAAATTACCCCCCTCCTCCCCCCTGGTTTTAACCGCCGATGGTGTATTTTGGAAATTTTAAAGTGTTAACAAAGATAAAGTAAGAAAAACAAAAGCCCCACCCTTGGTGTTAGAAAAACACGATGGCCGCCGTTATCATCGTACACCATCAAGGGGGGGGGACTAAAATGCACTTTCACCCATTTTTGTTCCTTAATGGAGTAACCCTTCAGAGAGGGAGTTTATGCCCTATATTTCCCGTACAATATAGTACATTTCATATATTTGTAGATAAATAAAAAAATAGCTATTATAAGTGTTTAATGTACGGGTTTTTATAACGTACAATAACAAAACTTGAAAGTAATAAGTCACTATAATTTATAAAAAACAAAAACAAAGAACTGGTCGAAAAATAAAAGCTTGAAGAACTCAAAAATGCAATAAATAATAACAATCGGTCTTTGGATAGATAACAACAAAATGGTTCGGACCAGAGTTCACAAAAACACAACAAACACTAATAAACACAACTGTGAGGGCACGCAATATTTTTCACACTAACTGACAGGTTATTATGAGGTTGCTCGCAGTGTAGCCACTTTAAAATTAGATTAATTGTTTTAGGTTAAATAGTATCTGGCAACACTGTCACTGAGACCAGGTGGCAGCTAGTAGGGGTTAGGTTAAGGGTTGTTATAGAGCAGGCCAAGCTGCTACAAGTGGATTTCCCTTCAACAAAGTCAGCAATTGAGGTTGTACTCATGACTCGATTTTCGATATTTTCTATACATCTCATCGGAAAATTGAATTGAACAAATCTTTTTGAAAATTAAATTTACTGTAAATATTGTTATACACATTTATTCTCTACGTTGAATATTAACCGAGATATTTGCATTTTTCAGTTTTCAGCCTTTAGTAAACCCCTAATTCTAGTCATATTCCATAAACAATACTCTATAACATTGTTGCGAAAATTAAATACATGAATAATCCTTCAGAGTGAGAGTCGCGTATTTGGGAAGTGCGATGTAGATCAAAGAAGACGACAGAGGGTCGAGGTCCTACTAGACCCGCGTCGAAGATACCAGACAATTCCACTTTGATGTATGCCGACGACCTATATGAAGATTCGGCTAGCCGCGAGCAGTCAGTTTTATTCTCACCTGTCATGATGTTCTCATCGGTGCTACAGTGGGACTTAGTGCAGTGCGGTAAAGTGTTTTTATAAGAAGAACAGTGTTGTGCCGTGACTGTAAGTAACAGTTTAGTGCCGTGTTTAAGACAGTGCAGTGCCGCCAAGTAAAGGACAGTGAAGTGCCGTCTTTGTGTGAATTTCAGTGACCGTGAGTGAATTATTGGACTGTTAATCTGAAGAAAAGTGACGCTATCAGTGTATACTGTGAGTAGTAAATAAGAATAATTACCCAGTTTATTGTGCATTGTGAAATAAATTGTGCAGTGATGAAAACTGTGAAACTTGCGAATATTTAATTTTGAAATCCAAAAGAACTCTTATTAAAAACGTATATTACTGGTTTTGGTAATAAAAACGTAACAATATATAGTAATAACCATTTTATTTGAATCCCTTAACATCAAATATTGTTTTCAAGAGACCTTCGTTATACGATATACATGCAAATATGATCTGTTGATTCCCCCCTCCACCCGCATCTTAAGTTCTTGGAATACTGAAATTAGTTAATTGGGATAAAAATTATTCTGATTCATAATAATTTACAGTACTAGACATAGTAATTAGTTTCCAATGAAATTAATATGTTATTTTCAGTAATTGTTTTTATTTCCGGTCAAAAATATTTCTATCTTTCAAATCTGTGAGGCTGCCTGACGCTTTTCTGGGCGAGTTGTCCATCCAGTAGACGTGACAATAGACGAGACGAAGTTGTACTAACGAGACTTAGGATAGGACACTCACATAGCTCATGATGAGAACAGAAAGAGCTCTCTGCAGAACATACCATGAACCATTAACCATTAAACACATACTGACTAACTGCAGGAACATTGAATACTCAGAGACTCCACATAACATGTCTAAACGTCTTACAGACAGCAGCCCGACAATATCGACAATATACTAAATCACCTTGAAAAATTGAATTTGTTTTACAAAATTTAACTTCCCTCCTTTTTTAGCCGATTCCCCCAATTGAGGTCGTTCTCATGACGCGATTTTCGAAAACTCTTCAAATGTCCACCGATCCTACCAAAGAGATGACGAAAATGAGGTCCATTCAAAATTATATAAACGTATATACGTCTGTTAACGCTCTAGGGGTCGCAATATTTGTTTGATCGTTACCAAACTCGATATTTATTCGTCTTATGTAAAAAGAAAGATCATGTTCGTTAATGGCTGAAATCGGACAAATGAGAGATGGGGGAGGGTTTAGAGGGGGAATTTCGAAATATCTCCGTTACTATAGGTCGGATCGAAAAATGGCACAGAACCAATCTTATTGCAAATTAAATGCACTATAAGTATTGTTATATACATGTATTCTCTATCTAGAATTTTTAGCCTTCAGCAAACCCCTACTTGTACTCGTGTCACATAAACAATACTCGGTTATGTAATAAACCACGTCATTCTAAGCTTAAATACCAAATATTGTTTTCATGATACCTTTATTATACGAGGAACATGCAAATGTGTTCTGGGGAGCCCGCCCCCCCCCCCCGTCTTAAGTTTTTGGACTACTAAAGTTAGATTGATTGGGATAACAATTCTGATCCCAATCAATCTAACTTCTGATTCTTTTCTGATTCATTATAAACTACTGTACTAGATATAGTAAGTAGTTTTCAATGAAATTAATATGTTATATATTGATATATTTCTGTAATTGTTTTTCTTTCTTGTGTGAGGTTGGCAGACCTGTTTGTTTACATTTCAGACGCTTCCCTCCGGGAGGTTTCTCATTACCTTTAGTATTTATTAATTTAATATTAACGGTGGTGTTGTGTTACCAGTATGTAGATTTGTCTATTTTTAAGCTAGGGGCTCAGGTTAGCCGTGCGAGTTAAAGCGTTGACCTTTATCTCACATGGTAAACCTAGAGTGGCGAGTTCGATTCTCGCCTGGGCAAAGGAAATTATTTAGTGACGAAATTCATTAAATAACGTCCTAAAATCCCACCCTGGCTAGAAAAGGGTGGTAACCTGTAGATAACCCGTCCCGATTAGCCTAAGTTGCAAAAAGTGGACGTTAATAAATAAATAAATATTTTTAAGCTTCACTAGGGAAATCTGCTTAGTTTACGCAGCCCCTGCGTGACGGACTTTTATTTGTTGGGATCAGTTCCCCCCCCCCTATAATTTTGTTTTCATTTAACATTGTTACTAAAAATAAATATTTCATTTTTTTATGATAATAATTCATTACATTAATAAAAATTTATAATATATAGTGATAAAAGATAAATTTATTTAAACCTATGCATGTAATGTACTATGTCGCAATGGAATATCTGCTGAAATAAATGACTTTTCACAGGGTTCCTGGCGGGAGAAATGTGAAAGGCGAATTATATAAGACATTTTTAGGTATGAAATAATAATTTTAGATTAGTTATATTCTCTCTTTAAGTAGAAGAAAATTGTATGCGTTCCTAAAATATTAGTAAATTTAGAAAACCTTAGTTAATATTATATTAATTACTAACCAAATAGAGATCTTGGATTTTGTTTTCAGGAAGTTCTCGGTTTGAATAATAAACTAAGAGGTAATATTAACTAATTTATTCCGTACCCTATATGAATAATTTCCATATGCTTCATTATGCAGATCAAACAGTTGCAAACTTAATATTGGCATTGCATAAAATAATTACAATTAAATGTTCATTTAATGCCAGGCACAGAATGGAATCTAACATGTAATATACAATACATTCTCTATATTATATACATTTTCTTCTGTAATAAAATCACTAACTGATGGTAAATTCTTATTACGTAACCATACACATCAATGGCTAAAGTTTGCTCTCAGTAGCTATTAGCACTGATAATTATGTGTGTGTGTGTGTGTGTGTATATATATATATATATATAAACTTTTGAACGGACCTCTTTAGCAGATTTCCCTTCAGGGAAATCAGCTATTGAGGTTGTATTCATGACGGAATTTCGAAATTATTCTTCAAATGTCCATCGATCCTACCTAGTAGATGACGAAAATGAGGTCCGTTCAAAACTCTCTCTCTCTCTCTCTCTCTCTCTCTATATATATATATATATATATATAGATATATATATAGATATATTTATTCTCTATTTTGAATATTAACCGAGATATTTGCATTTTTATGAAATCGGGGCGGATAACGGATGAGAGTAAAACTTCACGTGGGAAATCTGCTTAGTTTACGCAGCCCCTGCGTGAGGGACTTTTTCCTCATCTCCTAGGTAAGATAAGTGGTAAGATCGGTGGACATTTGAAGAAATATTTTAAAAATCGTTAATGAGTACGACCTCAAGGGAAATCTGCTAAAGTGATAAAACGTACATAAAAACATTTATAGTACATTACGTTTTTCGATATCACTTATAGTAACTGAGATATTATAAATTTATGCAATTAACAAACTTTATCATTCTTATTACATAAAACTATTAACCATCGAGTTTAGTAACGATCAAACAAAAAAATCCCCCCCCCCGGTCCGATTTCAGCCGTTAACGAACTTGATCTTTCTTTTTGTATAGAACGATTATATATCAAGTTTGGTAACGATAAAATAAAAATTGCGACTGCTACAGCGGTAACAGACACACACACACACACACACAAACACACACACATATATATATATATATATATATATATATATATATATATATATGTGTGTTACCGCTCTCTCTGTCTTAAAATTTTATTTTCTCGTTTTGAACAGACCTCATCTCCTGGGTAGGATCGGTAGACATTTGAAGAGAAATTTCGAAAATCGTGTCATGAGTACGACCTCAATAGCTGATTTCCCTTAAGGGAAATCTGCGAAATAGCGGCAGCTAGAGCTTTAATAGAAAAATTTAAATATTATTGAATGGATCTCATTTTCGTCATCTCCTGGGTGGGGATTGATGGACATTTGAAGACAATTTTCGAAAATCGCGTCATGAGTACAACCTCAATAATTGATTTCCCTTAGGGGAAATTTCCTAAAAAGAAATGAATACTACAATAAATGAATATATTGACTGCTCACAATGGCTGTACCCGGCACAATTGCAAAAAAGTCCGTCACGCAGGGGCTGCGTTAACTAAGCAGATTTCCCACGAGCCTCACGTATTTGAATTTATCTCAAAACTTGAAAGTTGTGAGAACAATATTTGGTATTTAAGTTATAAATAAAGTGCTTCATAACATAATAGAATATTGTTAATATGGGAGGTGTAGGAGTGTGGCTTCGCTGAAGACCGAAAACTAAAAAAAAGTGCGTCACGCAGGGGCTGCGTAAGCTAAGCAGATTTCCCACGTGAAGTTTTACAATAGAGAAATCTGCCTAATAACAACTGTAGTAGTAAGAAACCTCTAAACCTAAAACATTGTTTAGGGCGTAAAAACCCAGTAGTTTCTAGCCCCAAAAAACAGTTAACCTAACCTCTAAACCTATTCACGAGGGACGAATAGTTATGGAAATGGCCACCAGAGCTCTCGGCGGAAAGTCTGAACATAGCCTACTGGTGACCACACGCAGAATACAAATGTAAATATCTCGGTTAATATTCAAGATACAGAATAAATGTATAAACCAATATTTATAGTAAATTTAATTTGCAATAAGATTTATTCTATACAATTTTTCGATCTGACGCATAATAACGGAGATATATTGAATTTTCAAAACTCCCCCCTCTAAACCCCCCTCCCACTGGTCCGATTTCAGCCATTAACGAACTTGATCTTTCTTTTTACATAAAACGATTAAATTCCGAGTTTGGTAACGATCAAACAAAAATTGCGACCGCTAGAGCGTTAACAGACAAATATATATATATATATATATATATATATATATATATATATATATATATATATATATATAATTTTGAACGGACCTCATTTTCGTCATCTCCTGGGTAGGATCGATGGACATTTGAAGAAATTTTTCGAAACTCGCATCATGAGTACGACCTCAATAGCTGATTTCCCTTAAGGGAAATCTGCTAAAATGCAAATATCTCAGTTAAGTATCAAGATAATGAAACCATGTACATAACAACATTTATAGAGCATTACATTTGCATTAATATTGGTTCTATACAATTTTTCAATCCGACGCTTAATAACGGAGATATTAAGAATCTTCGAACTTCTCCCCCTCAAACCCCCTCCTTCTGGTTCGATTTCAGCCGTTAACGAACTTGATATTTCTTTTTATATAAAACGATTAGATATCAGGTTTAGTAACGCTAAAACAAAAATTGCGACCGCTAGAACTGTAACAGACAAATATATATATATATATATATATATATATATATATATATATATATATATATATACAGTTTTGAACGGACCTCATTTTCTCGTCATCCCCTGGGTAGGGTCGATAGACATTTGAAGAAGAATTTCGAAAATCGCGTCATGAGTACGACCTCAATAGCTGATTTCCCCTAAGGGAAATCTGCTAAAAGGGGAATATATATATATATATATATATATATATATATATATATATATATATATTGTCTGTTACCGCTCTAGCGGTCTCAGTTTCAGTTTTACCGATACCAAACTCGATATATAAGCGTTTTATTTAAAATGAAAGATCTAGTTCGTTAATGCATGAAATTGGACTAGGGAGAGGGGTGGTTTGGGGGGGGGGGCAGAATTTTGAAAATTCCAAATATCTTCGTTATATGAGCTGGATAGAAAAAATTGTATAGATCCAATCTTATTGCAAGTTTAATTACCTGCAAATGTTGTTATGTACATACTTTCTCTATCATGAATATTAACCATAATCATGTCATGATAACAATAAGTTGTTTAAGAACAACTATACTCTAAGCTTAAATACCAAGTATTAGTCTCGTTAAAAGTTTACATTTTGAGATAAATGCAAATATGTGGCGAATGAGGAAAATCTGCTTAGTTAACGCAGCCCCTGCGTGACGGACTTTTCGTCGTCCCCTAGGTAGGATCGATGGCAGTTTGCGGAAAAGTTTTCGAAAATGGCGCAACGAGTCCCCTTCCATTTAGAAACCTGCTAATATCGAGATGGAGAGAGGAAATCATCTGTTTGAAAATAATCTGCATAATTGAACTGATGCGAGTCGACAGATGTTCGTTTGCTGGCAAAAGCAATAAACCATTCATAGCTCATGTCTAATCTTCCTTGTCAAATCCACTTTGTTCTCCAATCATACGAATAACAGCTGTGTTATCACTAGTGACGTTCGATTTGTTCATTCCAACGAAGGGCTCAAAGGCCATAACGTAGGGGCTTCGTAAACTACTCGTCAAAATAAATAATAGATAAACCTACCTACATACTGGACTGGTAGAACAACACCACCGTGAATATTAACAGTGCGACACGGGGTCAAATGACCTCGTACGTAACTGTCTCCCAGTACGGTTCGGGTTTGAAGATAAATGTTCAAAAAATACTTTGACGGTTTTTGCTTTGTACTAGTAAATATAATTATAAATAGTACGTTTATGTATTTCAAATCCAAAAAAATATGTCGTATATCATTGAAAAATGCACGGGGCTTTATGACCACGTGTCGGCCTGGGGAGTGGTATTTGGGCTCTAGTCCGGCACGGGCTCATATAGCCCCGTGTTATTTCCCGTGCTTTTCATCTGAACCGCTTGTTCCGTTATTTAAAAGGCTTAGGTAAATAATAGAACGCGTCCCTCCCATTTCAGTTTACTTTTTGCTGTCGTTTCGAAACATTAATCTATATAATGAGCAAATCACGTGGCCGACAATTAGTGGATCTATCTTTATCTCTTAGAAATCCATCCATCGCTAGAAAAAAGTGTACCGGGTGTTACGAAAAATTACGAAAAACATTGTCCTCTAAAGAAGCAGACAAAAATGTTAGAACGTATTGTGAAGAGTGCAACATGAAGTCACTTTGTCTACAATGCTTCAACGACTCCCATCTATGTCCTAACCATTGTGATAATGAAGAATTGTTAACTACATAATAATTATTTGTTTATTCATATTATTTTTTATTAAGTTTTATTTTCCAATTATTTGTTTAAACTAAACTTCTAGTCCCTAGTTTGCTTTTCTCGTTTTGTAATTTTATCTTTATAAAGTAATAAATTTTGATTGTAATGCGTCGTAATTTAATGTTAATTCATATTCACCCATTTTAATGTATAACAAAAATTAAAATCCTTCGTTGATCACCAAAATTATCACACAAAGGAGAAAAAAAGTTTCCGACAAGGTGAAAAATGTAAGTTAAATATTCATTTCTAAATCACGTAACAAAAAATTGACGAAAACACGGCCTGCGACTGCCATATATTTTTTGATGCCCAAAGAGTAAAAAAATGTTTGAATATAGCAATTTGGTTCATTTTTCGAGTTGTAGTAGCGCATTAAAAGGGGACATAAGTACGGGGTCGATTGACCCCGTGCCGTACTTGTGGATAGTTGCACCACGTGGTCAATTGACCCCGAGTCGTACTTGTGGATAGACCACTTTTTTGAAGTCCGCACTGAACGTGTTAAGTGGATAAATACAAACGGTAATAAAAAACTTTCCCCTGCCGACGGGAAGCGTCTCAAATGTAAACAAACGGGTCTGCCAACGGCTCACGGGAAAGAAAAACAATTACTGAAATATATCAGTATATAACATATTAATTTTTATTGAAAACTAGGTACTATATCTAGTACTGTAATTTATAATGGATCAGAATAATTTTTATTTCAATCAATCAAATTTTAGTAGTCCATAAACTCAAGACAGGGGGCGGGGGTGTCACCAGAATATATTTGCATGTATTTCGTATATAAAGGTCTTTAGAAAACAATATTTGTAATTTAAGCTTCGAATAATATATGCCAGAGTATTGTTTATGTAACATGAGTAGAAGTGGGGGTTTGCTGAAGGCTGAAAATTGAAAAATGCAAATATCTCGGTTAATATTCAAGATAGAGAATAAATGTATATAACAATATTTATAGAACATTATTTTGCAAGAAAAATGGTTTCAGTACACTTTTTCATTACACACTGTGTGTGCATATATATCCGTTAACACTCCAGCGGTCGCAATTTTCGTTTGATCGTTCCTGATCGATTAATAAACATTTCGATTGATTTAAACGTTTTATGTAAAACTCAAGATCAATAAGTTCGTTAATGGATATGTTGATATTCACTATCTTGCCACTCCGAATGCGCTCTGAATGCGCTGCTATATTATGAAGAACGTTTCTTGAAGCCTAAATACCAAATATTGTTCTCATTGAACTCTTACGTTTTGAGATAAATGCAAATACGCGCGTGAAGCATTTAGGAAATCTGTTTAGTTAACACAGCCTCTGCGTGAAGTTCTTTTTTATCTCTTATCTATATATATATATATATATATATATAGATATATATATATATATATATATATATATATATTATTGGCCATGCAATTTTTAGTTTGGTTAATAAGATAAATATTTCGATTTTTAGTCATTTTTCTCTCCCCTAAACTCCCACTACCACTTGCTCGATTTCAGCCATTAACAAAGTTGATACTTAGTTTTATATGAATTATTAAAAAATCAAGTGTGGTAGCGATTCATCACAAATTGCGACCACTGGGGAGTGAACAGACAAGTATATTTATAATTTTGAAAAGACCTAATTATACCATCTCCCCCTGAAATATATCAGAATATAACATATTAACTTTATTTAACACTAGGTACTATATCTAGTACTGCAATTTATAATGGATCAGAATAATTTTTTCACCATACTATGATGTAATCACCTGTTTTACACACCTAATTTGCGGTCCGAAAGCTACACTCCGCCGCCCTAGGGCCGAAAATGAATATTTCGCCGCAAAATCAGCTGTTTATTATTTGAATTCATTCAATTCATTATATACATTATATTGTACTTTTAACATTTCTATAAATCAAAAATAAACGAACTAACCTTTTTTTAGCATTTTGAAATATATCAGTTGTATTAAATGAAACACACATATGTTCATCTCTCTTTATTAACTTACATAATAACATAACGTAAAACAATCCATACATTAAACATTCATCGTGTCCCCATAACCACAAGATAACCTTCTAACAAAGAGGTACACTTAACCAAAAGAAAATCTTGTTTTTGATTAATGTTATATCGTATTAATATTTATTGTAGTGGTGAAAAATAGCATTCGTGCCTCGGGCCAAAGTGCTTTTGCCGGCCCTCGAACTTTTCATGACCTCGACTACGTCTCGGTCAAAAAATATCTCGGGCCGGGAAACGCCCACTTTCGGCCCTTGGTACGAAATATACTATTATTTCAATCAATCAAATTTTAGTAGTCCATAAACTTAATACTTTTCGAAAATCGCGTCATGAGTACGACCTCGATAGTTGATTTCTCTTCAGGACAATTTGCTACAATTGATGATATCGTTTAAATTTCAAGTAAAACGAAAAAGTATCTTGAAATTTTGAGAAAAAAAATCTATGTTAAGACAAGAGGTTACAGTTTTAACTAAATATATATATATATAATCAAATTGAGTGGTTGCTGTTTACCTGTTGTGGAATGGGGTCAGATAGCTGCGTGTCCCAGGCGGTGTACCTGTTGGAAAAGGCCCTGGGTCCCTGCCAATGCTGCAGTACCATCGGTTCCTCCGTAGTACCACCTGATGAAGAACTCTTCTTCTTCTGAAATTGCACAAACAAATTTGTTAATCAATATTTATTTATTGAGGAGCACTCGCTGCGAGATCGCTCATCAAAAAACAATGCAAATAAACAAATATAAATGAAACACTACAATTAGAACAGGAAAAACTAACAACGCAAAAAACGATACGCAAAAGAATATAAACTATAAGGACTAATAAATTACGAGTACAATATTCATTTTCCAAGGTTAAAATTAAATCAATAAAGAAATAAAAAAAAAATAGTATGTACATAAATAAAGTCCTTAGATTAAATACCTTGAACATTCAAAATCATATGCTCACACTTTCTCTGTCACACTTACAATCACACACACACTTACAATCACACACACACACAGAAACGCATGCAAGCATAAACGCAGACACATATATATAGTCAACAATATTAGCTGGGGTTAAATCATTTATTTTAAAAATAATTGTCAATTTTTAAATGTAATACTTTTAAATTTGTACTGGAGTATTATGGGATGTAAGTAAGTCATGAGGGATCTTTAGATGGTCACGTCTTTTGCAGTCTGTTAGTATGTAATTTATTGTAAGCGGTGTATAATAGGATAGAATCTAAAATAGCAAGAAATCAATAGGAAAACATTAAAATACTAATTCATAATATCTCCGTTATTATGGGATGATGTTATGCACGTTTTTTAACTATCTTGATTATTAACACAGATATTTGCACTTTTTAGTTTTTGGCCTTCAGCAAACCCCCACTCCTACTCATGTCATATTAACAGTAAGCACCTATACCATGAACCACATCATTACAAGGTGTAATACCAAATATTGTTTTCATAGAACTTTTACTTTGTGATATATATTCAAATACGTTCTGTGGATCCCCTCCTTCATTTCATATTCATTTTCCCATATTTAATTAGTTGTTTGTTTTTCCCGTCTATCTATGTATTCAGCGCGAGGTTGGCTGGCCGGTTTGTTCACAATTCAGCCGTTTTCCGTTGTAGAGATAGCTTGTATTGTAAATTGAATGACAGATGTCTCATTACCGTTTGTATTTGTTCACTTAACATTCAAGGTTGTGTACGTATATTTATCAATTGTAAACCTTCGCGTGGGAAATCTGCTTAGTTTTCGCAGCCAATGCGTGACGGACTTGGTGTACAAACATCTTTGTCCTGTAACACAGCTCTGATTGCTGAAAACTATAAAAGTCCGTCACGCAGGGGCTGCGTAAACTAAGCAGTTTTTCCATGTGAAGTTTTACAATAGAGGAATCTGCCTAATAATAACAGTAGTAGTAAGGAATCTCTAAACCTATTCACGAGGGACGAATAGTTACGGAAACGGCCGCCCTAGCTCTCGGCGGAAAGTCCCGAACATAGCCGACTATTGCCGACCACACACACAATACAAATGCAAGATACAGAATAAATGAATAAAACAATATTTATAGTACATACTTTAATTTGCAATAAGATTTATTCTATACAATGTTTCGATCTGACGCATAATAACGGAGATATTATGAATTTTCACAAATCCCCCCTCTAAACCCCCCCTCCCACGGTTCCGATTTCAGCCAATAACGAACTTGATCTTCCTTTTTAAATAAAACGATTAAATTCCGAGTTTGGTAAAGATCAAACAAAAATTGCTACCGCGAGAGCGTTAGCAGACAAATATATATATATATATATATATATATATATATATATATATATATATATATATGATATTGAATGAACCTCATTTTTGTCATCTCCTTGGTAGGATCGATGGACATTTGAAGAAATTTTTCGAAACTCCTGTCATGAGTACGACCTCAATAGCTGATTTCCCTTAAGGGAAATCTGCTAGAACAGATGAATAAAAGGTTTACGTCTGTGTGGGGGTCGGTACTGAAGGCTCGCTTAATAATTGAGTTACAGAAAGATGCTTCGAACAACAGAGGTAGAGCATCAGTGCCTTAACAAGATTTGTTCATCAACCGTCCCCTCCCCCCCCCCTACACATTTCTTTATTTCTTGGATTACTAAAATATGAGCAACTGAGATTACAATCATTCTGATTCATTATAAATTATAGTATCAGAGATATAGTAAATAGTTTTCAATTAAATTAATAAGTTGTATTCAGATATATTTTAGTAGTTGTTTTACATTCTGGTGATGAATATTTCTTTCTGTGTGTTTAGCTCTGGTAATGTTCTATAAATGTTGTTATGTACGTTACGTACCCACTATCTTGATCATTAACCGAGATATTTGCATTTTAGCAGATTTCCCTTAAGGGGGAATCGTACTCATGACGCGATATTCGAAAAATTTCTTCAAATGTCCATCGATCCTACCCAGGAGATGACGAAAATGAGGTCCGTTCAAAATTATATATACATATATATATATATATATATATATATTTGTCTGTTAACGCTCTAGCGGTCACAATTTTTGTTTAATCATCACCAAACTCGAAATTTAATCATTTTATGTAAAAAGAAAGATCAAGTTCGTTAATGGCTGAAATCGGACCAGTGGGAGGGGGGGGGGTTAGAGGGCATTTTTGAAAATTCGAAATATATCCGTTATTATGCGTCGGATCAAAAAATTGAATCTTATTGCAAATTAAATGTACTATAAATATTGTTTTATTCATTTATTCTGTATCTTGCATTTGTATTGTGTGTGTGTGTGGTCGGCTATGTTCGGGACTTTCCACCGAGAGCTAGGGCGGCCGTTTCCGTAACTATTCGTCCCTCGTGAATAGGTTTAGCGACTCCTTACTACTACTGTTATTATTAGGCGGATTCCTCTATTGTAAAACTTCAGATGGGAAATCTGCTTAGTTTACGCAGCCCCTGCGTGACGGACTTTTATAGTTTTCACCAATCAGTAAACCCCACTTCTCCTCATGTCATTTTAACAATTAGCTGTTATATTATGTAGCACGCTATTCGCAGTCTAAATACCTACTATTGCTCTCATTGAACTCTTCATTTTCAGGTAAATTTCAAATACGTGACGCACATGTGAAATAAGCTTAGTAAACGCAGCCCCTGCGTGACGGACTTTACTCAGAAATAGGACGCATGAGTTGTGATGAGTTCACTGGAGTCTCATATCCTTACTTTGTAGTTGAGTGTTCTAGAGGAGGGTAATTAGTTTTGCATCCGACATAGTGGAAATGTAACATACAAATAATATCTGTTTTGCATAGCTTTAGCAGTCAGCGAAGCATCGTCCCTCGACAAACAGACAGAGCTGTGTTACAGGACAAAGATGTTTGTACACCAACTTCAATAACAATAATAACGATTGTTTATATTGAACTGGTGAACTAAGAGAAGCGGAATTTCTTGATAGGTAATTATTCATTGTACGTTAAATTATCTTGTGATCAACGACATGCATTAACCAACAAGTATAAAGTCCGTCACGCAGGGGCTGCGAAAACTAAGAAGGTTTCCCACGCGAAGGTTTACAATTGATAAATATACGTACACAACCTTGAATGTTAAGTGAACAAATACAAACGGTAATGGGAAATCTTTCAGTCAATTTCCAATACAAGTTAATATCTCTACACGGAAAGTGGTTGAATTGTAAACAAACAGGCCATCCAACCTCGCGCTCAATAGATAGAGAGACGGGAAAGACAAACAACTAATGAAATATTAGAAATGAATATGAAATGAAGGAGGGGATCCACAGAACGTATTTGAATATATATCACAAAGTAAAAGTTCTATGAAAACAATATTTGGTATTACACCTTGTAATGATGTGGTTCATGGTATAGGTGCTTACTGTTAATATTACATGAGTAGGAGTGGGGGTTTACTGAAGGCCAAAAACTAACAAAGTCCGTCACGCAGGGGCTGCGTAAACTAAGCAGATTTCCCACGAGAAGTTTTACAATAGAGAAATCTGCCTAATAACAACTGTAGTAGTAAAAAACCTCTAAACCTAAAACATTTTTTAGGGCGTAATAGCCAAGTAGTTTCTAGCCCCAAAAAACAGTTAACCTAACCTCTAAACCTATTCACGAGGGACGAATAGTTATAGAAACGGCCGCCAGAGCTCTCGGGGGAAAGTCCGAACATAGCCTACTGGTGACCACACGCAGAATACAAATGTAAATATGTCGATTAATATTCAAAATACAGAATAAATGTATAGAACAATATTTATAGTAAATTTAATTTGCAATAAGATTTATTTTATACAATGTTTCGATCCGACGCATAATAACGGAGATATTTTAAATTTTCAATAATACTCCCCCTCTAAACCCCCCCTCCCACTTGTCCGATTTCAGCCATTAACGAACTTGATCTTCCTTTTTACATAAAACGATTAAATTCCGAGTTTGGTAAAGATCAAATAAAAATTGCGACCGCTAGAGCGTTAACAGACAAATATATATATATATATATATATATATATATATATATATATATATATATATATATATATATTTTTTTTTTTTTTTTTTTGAACGGACCTCATTTTCGTCATCTCCTGGGTAGGATCGATGGACATTTGAAGAAATTTTTCGAAACTCGCATCATGAGTACGACCTCAATAGCTGATTTCCCTTAAGGGAAATCTGCTAAAAAGTGCAAATATCTCGAATAATAATCAAGATAGTTAAAAAACGTGCATAACATCATCCCATAATACCGGACATATTATGAATTTTTACCCCCTCTAAACCCTTCCTCCCAGTTGTCGGATTTCACCCATTAACGAACATGTTTTTTCTTTTTACACAAAACGATTAAATATCGGGTTAATCGGAAACTCTTTTTTATAGCTCCTCACAATTTATTTCTTAAAAACGCTTAGCGCATTCGGGAATTAAAACCCCATTCTCAGACCATCAGAGCGTAGGTCGTGCCTATAGAGTTGCTACGGGGCTCAACCCTGCAGTGCATCAGCTGGGCTCAACCCTGCAGTGCATCAGCTGGGCTCAACCCTGCAGTGCATCAGCTGGCCTCAACCCTGCAGTGCATCAGCTGTGATCAAAACACCAGTGCATAAGCTGGGCTCAACCCAGCAGAGCATCAGCTAGGATCAACCCTGCAGTGCATCAGCTGGGCTCAACCCTGCAGTGCATCAGCTGGGCTCAACCCTGCAGTGCATCAGCTGGGCTCAACCCTGCAGTGCATCAGCTGGGCTCAACCCTGCAGTGCATCAGCTGGGCTCAACCCTGCAGTGCATCAGCTGGGCTCAACCCTGCAGTGCATCAGCTGGGCTCAACCCTGCAGTGCATCAGCTGGGCTCAACCCTGCAGTGCATCAGCTGGGCTCAACCCGTCAGTGCTTCAGCTGGGCTCAACCCTGCAGTGCATCAGCTGGGCTCAACCCTGCAGTGCATCAGCTGGGCTCAACCCTGCAGTGCATCAGCTGGGTTGAGCCCCGTAGCAACTCTATAAGCACGCTCTGACGCTCTGAGGATGGGAATTTAATTCCCGAATGCGCTAAGCATTTTTAAGAAATAAATTGTGAGGAGCCATAAAAAAGTTTTTCTGATTAACCTGATTCATCACCCTCACCACCAGCTGAAACTAAATATGATTAAATATCGTGTTTGGTAACGATTAAACGAAAACTGTGACTACTAGAGCTGTAACAAATATATATATATATATATATATATATATATATATATATATATATATATATATATATATATATATATATACTAGCTCAGATACCCGGCTTCGCCCGGAAATTAATTTGAGGCTGGATGGTGATGGTATTTTTTTGGAAAGGCTTTACTTTCCACAATATTTTGACATTTACCCTTCCCAGTGTTTAGGGTTAATACCCGTCGTTTCTGTGGATTTGTTAATAATAAAATAAATTTTTTATGTAAGACTTCACTGCCTTCCATACTGTCATATTTCCCATTTCCTGTGCATTATGCATAGATTTAAATTATTAAGGACAAAATATTATAATATATTTTAATTTGAGTTAATTTTTCCAGGTGAGGTACCTGGTAGTTCATACCGAAAAGAATTGTTGAGCAAATTTCTCTAAATAACAAAATATACAACGTTTGTTATGTGCATATTTGCATATAGGAAACGAAATATCACTATTTTTAATTTCAGGCCTCCCTTACAACCCCAACTCCTGGCAGACCCTAGAAATGTTAGTATAGCTTATTATAAGGAAGGCTAATACACATACCGAGTGCTTTATTTAGTTCGGTTGAGTGTTTTGTGCCAAATAAAATTTTTGGCTCACGCTATAATTTTTAGCGTATAACGCCTTTATACTTCGGTATACGAAGATAGTGTATATAACAAAAGTATCTCTAAATAACAAAATAAACAACTTTTGTAATGTTCATATTTGCCGAAAAACGAATAGAAAACGAAATACCGCTATTTTAAATTCAGGCCTCCCATACAACCCCCACTCCTGCCCGTCCCTAGAAAAGTTGGTTGTTATAATGAAAGCGTTAGTGCTAATACACATACCGAGTTTTATTTATTTCGGTTGGGTCTTTGTCCCAAATAAAATTGTTCACTTCCGCTATAGGTTTTAGCGTATATCTCGTTTATAATTCAGTATACGAAAAAAGTGTATATAACAAAAGTTACTCTAAATAAAAAAGTAAACAACTTTTGTTATGTTTATATTTGCCAAAAACCAATAGGAAACGAAATATCGCTATTTTTAATTTTAGCCTTCCCTTATAACCCCCACTCCTGTTCGTCTCAGAGAATATTAATATAGCCTAAAGTCTAAGTTGGGTTAGTAGTAATATACATACCTACTTTCATAAAATTCGGTTAAGCCGTTTATGCGTGAAAAGGTAACAAACAAACAAACATACACGAAACAAAATGCAGTTATGGTGTCTATGACATGTGAAACGAAAAGTTATCGTGAAAATTCGCGAAAAAAATCAATGTACAGACAGAGATTACAATTTTATATATATATATATATATATATATATATATATATATATATATATATATATATGTGTGTGTGTGTGTGTGTGTGTGTGTACGACAAAGCGGACCTCATTTTCGTCAAATCGCGTCATGAGTACGACCTCAATAACTTATTTCCCTTAAGGGGAATCTGCTAAAAAAGCTATTTCATTAGAGCTTAATGGTACTTACCATTTCTTCTTTGGAGGTTTTCTTCTTCGTGTTGCATATCCTCCTCCTGAAGAGGAAGGCTGTTATCCCTAGGACGCCGAATGCTAGGCAGAGCATGACCAGCGGGAGTACGGTGAGGGCCAAGTCGGTGACGCTGGGTTTGGTACTGGGTCTGGGAGTCGAACCCACAACACCATCTGAAGGCCCTTGGGGCAGGTCGTGAGGAGGCGATGGCTGTCTCACTTCCGGCACTTCCTCTTCCTTTCCCGCCGTTTCCACAGCTGGGGCCGGCCGGATAGATGGAACTGGGGGAGGCAAAGGCGGCACGATACCCGCAGGTCTGCAACACAAACAGTTATATATCGTTTTAAATGTTCTCACACGGCAAACATAGAGTGGTAAGTTCGATTCCAGCCTGAACCGTAGGAATTTGTGTAGTGACGAACTCCTTAAATATAAACGTCTGTCATGCTGGGATGCGTAAACTAAACAGATTTCCCTCGTAAACTTTAACAATAGATAAATCTACATAGTGGTAACACAACACTACTATCAACATCAAGTGACTAAATACAAACGACAATATGAAACCTACCTACAGGAAGCGTATGAAATGTAAACACACACGTCTGCCAAACTCTTGCCGGAAAGAAAAAAAAAATACTGAAATATATCTGAATAAAACAAATTAAATTTATTGGAAAATAATTACTATTTCTATTTCTGTAATTTATAATGAATAAGAATGATTTTGATCTCTATTAATCTAATTTTAGTAGTCCAAAAACTTAAGACGGGGAGTGGAATCACCAGAACATATTTGCATGTATGTCGTATAATGAAGGTCTCATGAAAACAATACCAGGTATTTAAGCTTCGAATAATGTAATGTATTACATTACATAGTATTGTTTATGTAACATGAGTAGAAGTGGGGGTTTGCTGAATGCTCAAAACTGAAAAATGCCAATATCTCAGTTAATATTCAAGATAGATAATACATGAATATAACAATATTTATAGTACATTTATTATTATTGTTATTTGCAATAATATTGGTTATGTACAATTTTTCGATTGCGTATAGTAACGTCTAAAGTTCTTGGTCTACTAAAATTAGATTGATTGAAATCAAAATTATTCTGAAACATTATAAATTACAGTGCTATGTATATATATATATATATATATATATATATATATATATATATATATATATATATATTAAATAGTTTTCAATAAAATTATTATATTATATTCTGATATATTTCAGTGATTGTTTTTCTTTCTGGTGAGAAGTTTGCAGCCCTGTTTTTATACATTTCAGACGCTTCCCGTCTGGAGGTTTCTTATTATCTTTTGTAATTTATTTACTTACTATTCACGGTGGTGTTGTGTTACCAGTATGCAGATTTATCTATTGTTAAACTTCACGAGGGAAATCTGCTTAGTTTACGCAGCCCCTGTGTGACGGTCGTGCAGTTAGTTCGTTTTGGCCCCCTGTAGGTCGTCAAAGATCTTTGGGAGTCAATTTATTCCACTTTGGGTATGATTGCTTCAGTTGGGTATCATGATCAACAGTTATTATTCTATCCCCTAGCTAGACAGAATCAACAATGGCACCAGATATGTTACTATTTCCAATGTTCTTCGTATTTTAAAGCAAGGGGTTCCAATAAAAAAGATTTTTTTTTCTGTGCAAATTTTATGGAAACTGCCCTACATGTTTGGTTGCTTACTAGCCACCTCTTCAAGGGCTATCCGTTTCTGAAGTGATCGTTTCTCTTTTACATTTGTTGCGTCTGTCCTCACTGCGGAGGTAGTTGATACTGAGAGGCTCCCGAGGTAGGTTAAGTCAGCTTTTTATTGGACTCCCTTGCCATAAAATATGAAGATTATATAAGAATATTTCCAATGTGTTTACCTGAGTATGGTTGGGGGCCTGGGTATGGGCGGCCTCGGATGGAATGGATGCCTTGACCCAGGTAGGTTCTTCCCCGAAGACAGCGCCTTGCTGTCTAGGATACTAGCGAACACCTCCGTCTTCTGGGTTAGCTTACCGTTGGACACTGTCACGTAAAGGTAGATACTCTCTCCTCCCTGATAACATATCACAACACACATAAACATATACATTGGTATTGACAGGAACACAAAAGCCCCTCACGCCAGGGTCTGTGTGAACTGAGCAGATTTCCCACGTGCTGGTATGACACTTAAGTGACATCATCCCTCCAAGTATTCCCTATTTGTATTTAGAAAACCGATGAATACAACTAAGACTGAAAACGACGAAGTACGAATAACTCCCTAAATACTTGAGAAAACCAAAAAATGCATTGAACAACCATTATAGTAAATCAAATGTTTAACAAGATTGGTTCAATAACATTTCATGATCGGACTC
Organism: Riptortus pedestris; assembly: GCA_019009955.1. Lineage (NCBI taxonomy): Eukaryota > Metazoa > Arthropoda > Insecta > Hemiptera > Alydidae > Riptortus > Riptortus pedestris. The sequence continues at coordinate 142,529,568 of CM032231.1, read as the reverse complement.
ATAAAAACGGAGATACTTTGAATTTTTTAATTCCCGGAGCGGGCGTATAGTAAATATTGAAAAGTAAAAAACTTCTAATGTATCCGTTAATAAAAAAGATAGAGAATAAGCGTATACAGCAATCTTTATAGTAAATTACATTTTCAATAAGATTGGTTTTATACAGTATTTCAATCTTGTGTATAATTTTCTAAATACTCTCCTCTTAACCCCAAGATGTTTTTCTTTTTACATGTCAAAGGCACAATATCACCAATTTTTTTTCTATGGTGTCTGTTTGTTACCTTTTCACGCATTAAGAGCAGAACCTAATTTAATGAAACTTGATATGTATATTACTACTAATCCAAATTATACTTCAGGATATATTAATATTTTCTCAGACAAACAGAGAGAGGCCTGAAATTAAAAATAGCGATATTTCGATTCGTATTGCATTTTCGGCAAATATGCACATAACAAAAGTTGTTAATTTTTCTGTAAAAAGAGTAACTTTTCTTATATACACTTTGGTCGTATACAGAAGTATAAATGAGTTGTACCCTAAAATCGATAGCGGGAGTCAACAATTGTATTTGGCACAAAAGGCTCAACCGAACCAAACAAAACTCGGCATGTGTATTAGCACTAATTCCTCCATATTAATAAGCTGTACCAACATTTCTAGGGACGAACAGGAGTGGGGGTTGTAAGGGAGGCCTGAACTTAAAAATAGAGATATTTTGTTTACTATTGGTTTTGGCAAATGTGCACATGACAAAAGTCCATTATTTTGTTATTTAGAGTAACATTTGTTATATTCTCTTTTTTCGTATAACAAAGTATAAACGTGGTATACACTCAAACTAAAGCGGAAGCCAACAATTTTATTGGGTACTAACAATTGAACCGAACTTATAACTCGGTATGTCAATTAGCATTAATTCTTCCATGATTATAATATATTAACATTTTTAGGTTCGAACGGGAGTGGGGATTATAAAGGAGGCCCGATATGAAATCTCGTGACGTGCACATAACAAATGTTGATTACTTTGTTATTAAGAGTAACTTTTGTTTTATACATTTTTTCGTTTAAAAAGGTATGAAGCAAGTAATTTGGATAGAAATATTGATATTCTCAACAATTCTTTCCAGTATGAACTACCAGGTACCCCTGGATAAATAAATTCAAATCTATGTTAATATTTAATCCTTAATAATTCAACTCAGCTATTGTGGACGTACTCATGACGCGATTTGCGGAAAATGTCTGCAAATAACCATCGATCCTACCCACGTCTGTTCAAGATTTTATATATATATATATATACATTTGTATATATATTTGAATGTCAACGCTCTAGCGGTCGCAATTTGTGTTTAATCGTTACCAAATTCCGTCTTTAATCATTTTATGTAAAATGAAAGATCGAATTCGTTAATGGCTGAAATCAGACCAGTGGGAGGGGGGTTTAAACGGGAAGAATTTTGAAAATTAGAAATATTTCCGTTACTATACGTCGGATCGATAACCTGTATATAACAAATCTTATTGCAAATTAAATTTACTATAAATATTCCTATACACATTTATTTTTTATTATTATTATTCATTAACGTCCACTTTTTGCAACTTAGGCTAATCGGGACGGGTTATCTACAGGTTACCACCCTTTTCTAGCCAGGGTGGGATTTTAGGACGTTATTTAATGAATTTCGTCACTAAATAATTTCCTTTGCCCAGGCAAGAATCGAACTCGCCACTCTAGGTTTACCATATGAGATAAAGGTCAACGCTTTAACTCGCATGGCTAACCTGAGCCCCCATTTATTTTTTATCTTGAATATTAACCGAGATATTTGCATTTGTTGTACTAAGTTTGTGCGAATAACGGACGAGATGAGATCGGCTGATGAAGACTTGGCTGACTTTCCCCCGAGAGCTACTTCGCCCGTTTTCGAACCTGTTCGGCTCTCGTGAAATTGGTTTAGAGACTCGTTACTGCTACTGTTACTAGTATGCAGATTTCTCCATTGTAAGAATTCACATGGGAAATCTGCTTAGTTTACGAAACCCCAGCGTGACAGAGTATTATCTTACTCACCCTCCCCTGAAGAGACTGGTTGGTGTAGACTACTCCAGTGTCCTGGTCTATCCTGAAGGGTAGCGGCCTCGGGTCTGGAGGGTTTCCAGTAGGGTTCCAGCCTTCGTTCTTCTCCAGCCCGTAGACGAGCTGGACATCGGAGCCTGATATATCGCTAGCTCGCACCCTCGTCACCACCGAGTTGGCTGGCTCTGAGTCGGGGATCTCCCAATGCCGGTCCAGGGTCAGAACTGGAGGCGGCATGTCTTGACTCCATCCTGCAATGGAAGTTATACAAATATTAGTGATGTTCAAAAGTGCATGAGCATTATGTTTGTATTAACTCAAGTACTAACTGGACAAGGACCAGTTAAACATTTTCACTCGATTTCCTGTTTGATCGTTACCAAAGTGGACATTTAAACGTTATATGTAAAAATTAAGATGAAGTTCGCTAACGGCTAAAATTGAGCCTTTGTGGGGGGATTTAGGGGAGAATTTCGAAAATTCAAAAAATCCCGTTATTATCGAAAAAGTCCGTCACGCAGGGGCTGCGTAAACTAAGCAGATTTCCCACGCGAAGGTTTACAATAGATAAATATACATACAGGTAACACTACCGTGAATGCTCAGTAAATTAACAGAACAAGTAAATAAACACTACAATGGAAAGCGGCTGAACCAGGCCAGCCAGCCTCTAGCGCGGCATAGATTGACAGGAAAGACAAACAATTAATGAAATATATCTGAATATAACATATTAATTTTATTGAAAACAATTTTCAAAAGTTAGTCCTGTAATTTGTAATGAATCAGATTCAGTTTTATCTCAATCACTGAACTTCGACTAATCCAAAAACAAAAGAGAACGGGGGGGGGGGTCAACAGAACTTATTTGCATATATATCACAAAGTAAAAGTTCAATGAAAAGAATATTTGGTATTTAGGCTTCAAATAATGTGGTTTATAATGAAACAAAGTATTGTTTGTGTAACATTAAAAGAAGTGGGGGTTTACTGAAGGCTGAAAACTGCAAATATCTTGGTTTATATTCAAGATAGCAAAGATACACTTTTTCGATCCGACTTACAGTAACGGAGATATTTCGAATATTCAAAATTCTCTCCCTCTAAAAAAACATTCTCCCCCTCCCCTTTTCCGATTTCATCCGTTAACGAACTTGATCTTTCTTTTTCCATAAAACGACTAAATATCGAGTTTGGAAACAATCAAACAAAAATTACGACCGCTAGTAATAGACAAATATATAGATAGATAGATATATATATATATACAGTTTTGATCGGACCTAATTTTCTTCATCTCCTAGGTAGGATCGATGGACATTTGAAGAAAAATTTCGAAAATTCCGTCATGAGTACAACCTCAATAACCGATTTCCCTTAATCTGCTAAAAGAGTATAGGGCAACTCTTATTGCGAATAAAATGTTCTATAAATGTTGCTATAAATATAATACCTTCATCACTAACCGAAAAAGTTGCAATTTAGCAGATTTCCTTTTAGGGAGATCACCTATTGAGGTCGTACACATGTCCATCTAGGAGAAGACAAAAATGAGGTCCGTTCAAAGTTGTGTATATATATATATATATATATATATATATATATATATATATATATATACACAGATTTATATATTTTTCGCTCCAGCTTTTGAAACTTGTTTTGTATTCTTACCATACTCGATGTTTACACGTTTAATATACAACTGAAAATCAAGTTCGTTAATAGCTGAAATCTGTCACGTGGGGGGGGGCTTAGTGGGAGAAATTTAAAATACATTTTTGAGTAAAGAACAACAAATCTTAAATGATGATAACATAACCTATTTCCATTTATCTCACAAATTAAAAGTACAATGGAAACCATAATTTGTATTTAAACATGGAATGAATACGTGACTGATATGACAGTTTTTTAGCAGGTTTCCCATTATTGAAATCAGCTAATGAGGTTGTACTCCTGACACGATTATCAAAAAGTCCGTCACGCAAACCGGGCTGCGTAAACTAAGCAGATTTCCCACGTGAAGTTTTACAATAGAGAAATCTGCCCAATAACAGCTGTAGTAGTAAGGGATCTCTAAAGCTATTCACGAAGGACGAATAGCTACGGAAACGGCCGCCAGAGCTCTTGGAGGAAAGTCCGGAACATAGCCCACTCCTGCCGACCACACACAGAATATAAATGCAAATATCTCGGTTAATATTCAAGATACAGAATAAATGTATAGAACAATATTTATAGTAAATGTTATTTGCAATAGGATTGATTTTACACAATCTTTCGATCCGACGCACAATAACGGAGATATTTCGATTTTTCCGAAAATCCCCCTTCTAAACCCCCCCCCCCCTCCCACTGGTCAGATTTCAGTCGTTAACGAACTTGTACGTATTTTGTAAATACAATCTCGCTTATATACCCGGCGATGCCCGGGAAATCATCGTTGACTGACTGATGTTGGTATTTTTATATTTCTATAGAAAATCGTTGAAAAACCAATGGGAATTGGAATATCGCAATTTTTCATTTCAGGCCTCCCTAATAACCCTATTCTGGACCTAAAGTTGCGTGGAAATCTAATTAGTGGAAAATTAACAGAATTACTAAGTGCATATGGAAGGGCCAAGGGCTGCCGAATGTTTTGAGCCGTTCGTAAAGATCCCCAAACAAGCCCTTCGGATGATAATCCCTTGAGCCTTGGCACTATCCGTCAGAGGGTTAATTAGTTTGATCCGATGCCGCCCTTCGCCCCTCCCTTGTAATCCTGGAGCCTGGAGGGATAGCCCTGGAGCTGGAAGAAGGAGATTGATATGCCCTACAATGGGATGAGACCTTCTCGAAACCTGAGCCCCATTCTCTCGGGCCTTTTTTCTCCGGTTTCATCTCTCTCGAGACAGACATTATAATGACCATCTCAAGGATGATGTTCCACGAGCCATGACTCAGACCTCTTTTGACGATCCAAGGTTTATTACAGTCCTCGTAGAATTTTTTAACAGATTTCCCTTAATGGAAATCTGTTATTGTGGTAGTGCTCATGCCGCGATTTTCGAAATTTTTCTTCAATTGTCCATCGATCCTACCTAGTAGAGGAAGAAAAAGTTGTGCATTAAAATTGTATATATATATATATATATATATATATATATATATATATATATATATATATATATAAAATTGTAACCTCTGTCTGTACATTGCTTTTTTTCGCGAAATTTCACGATAACTTTTCGTTTCACATGTCATAGACACCATAACTGCATTTTGTTTCTTTGGTGTCTGTTTGTTTGTTTGTTACCTTTTCACGCATAAACGGGTGAACTGAATTTTATGAAACTTGGTATGTATATTACTACTAGCCCAACTTAGACTTTAGGCTATATTAATATTCTCTAAGACGAACAGGAGTGGGGGTTATAAGGGAGGCCTGAAATTAAAAATAGCGATATTTCGTTTCCTATTGTTTTTTCAGCAAATATGCAATAACAAAAGTTGTTTATTTTGTAATTTAGAGTAACTTTTGTTATATGCACTTTTGACGTATACAGAAGTATAAATGAGTTATACGCTAAAAACTATAGCGGGAGTCCATAATTTTATTTGGCACAAAAGACTCAACCGAACTAAACCAAACTCGCTATGTGAATTAATACTAACGATTTCCTTATAATAATCCATACTAACATTTCGTCGCGTGACGGACTTTTTCCACTATCTTGACCCAGACTTACTAGGAAATCCCACAAAATAATTAAAAGAGAGGAACTAAACAGACGATTTGGACAACTTTACGGACTGCTAAACAGAAGATCTCACTTGTGTACCGAAAACAAACTAACAATATACAAGTTACTACTAAAACCAATATGGACATACGGAATAGAAGTGAGGGCTACAGCAAAACCTTCCAACATCAGGCGCATCCAGACCTTCCAATCCAAAGTCCTGCTCACCATAGTAGATGCTCCATATTATGTTACAAACCACACCCTCCATAAAGATCTTGATATTCCATTTGTATCCACCTTAATATTCAGAAAATTCCACAGGAGGCTACCCAATCATCCTAATCCAGAAGTGCTAGCCCTTTCCAGTAGCACTCATCCATATTCCCCACCACAAGAGACAATGGCCCAGAGATCTCCTATAGAAGTGTAAAGTGCAGTGATAGCAGTGGCTATTTTCTTATCAAGTGCCTCCTTAGCTCTTGACTTCCTTGCCAGGCAGGGAGAGGCTGCTCCTCTCATTGTGGTGAAGGGGTGTAGCTTTTGTGAAGGGTGATGGAGGGACTATTTTTGTACATACCACACATTACCAAATGCATTTAAACGCAGACAGTAATATTCTAAATAAAATAAAATATCTATCTATAACTCAAAAAAAAAAATAAAAGAAAAAACTATCTTGACGAAAAAACGAGATATTTCATTTTTTAGTTTTCGACCTTCAGTAAACCCTTACTCCCACGCATGCCATACTTACAATATGCAGTCATATTATGAAGAACATTATCTGAAGCCTAAATGCCAAATATTGTTCTCATTGAACGTTCTGAGATAAAAGCAAATAGGCGACGCACGTGGGAAATGTGCTTAGTTAAAGCAGGACTCGCCTGACGAACATTTTGCATTGAAACTGATATTCCATGTCTCGTTATAGGTTCTGAGAAGCTCCGTAATGTCTCGGCCTTAGATCAGCTGTAATTAAGCCAAGACATCATGTCTAATTCAGAAGCAAGGCAACAGCTGATCAAAGAACTCAGTATTAACAACATTCATTTGAAACTGGTGGAACTCATTATAATACTACATAACATACTTATTATATAACTTACATTAAAGTTATTAAACTGGCATATTGCATCAAAGAAATATATTAAACTTTCATTTAAAAGACTGCCATAAAATATACGTTCCTCATTAAAATAATATGATATATATAAATAAAAGTCAGTCACGCAGGGACTGCGTAATCTAAGATTTCCCACGTAGTTTAGTAATAGATAAATCTACATACTGCTAACACAACACCACCGTGAATAAATACAATCGATACTAGGAAATGTTTCAGCCGATTTCAATAACCTGCCAACAGGAAGCGTTTGAAATGTAAACGAACAGATCGGCCAGGCTTACACCAGAGAGAAAAACAAATACTGAAATATATCAGAATATAACATATTAATTTTATTAAGAACTATTTACTATATCTAGTATTGTAATTAATAATGAGTCAGAAAAATTGTTATCTCAATCAATCAAATTTTAGTAATCCAAGACGGGGGAGGGAGGGGGGTTACTAGGACATATTTGCATGCATCTCGTATAATAAAGGTCTCTTGAATACAATATTTGATATTTAAGCTTCGAATGATGTAGCTTATTATATAATACAGTATTATTTAAGTAACATGAGTAGAAGTGGGGGTTTACTGAACGCTGAAAACTGAAAAATGCAAATATATCGGTTAATATTAAAGATAGAGAATAAACGTGTTAATAATAATTATAGTACATTTAATGTGCAATAAGATTGGTTCTATACAATTTTTTCGATCCGACGTTTAGTAACTGAGATATTTTGATTTTTCGACAATCCTCCCCTCAAAACCCCGTCACCCTGGTCCCTGGTCCGATTTCATCCTTTCTTTTTACATAAAACGACTAAATATCGAGTTTGTTTGACTGCTTGGCGGTGGACCGCTAGAGCAGTAGCAGACAAATATATATATATATATATATATATATATATATATATATATATATATATAGTCCTAGGTAGGATCGATGGACATTTGAAGAAAAATTTTGAAAATCGCGTCATGAGTACGACCTCAATAGCTGATTTCCCTTCAGGGAAATCTGCTGAAATTGTCAGTCGCGTAGATTATTGATTTTCTACTGAGATCAAAAACGTCCGACGCGCAGCGGCTGCGTAAACTAATCAGATTTCCCTCGTGAAGTTTAATAATAGATAAACCTACACACTGCTAACACAACACCACCGTGAATATTAAGTGAGTTAATACAAGCGCCAACAAGAAATCTTTACCCTCCGGACGGGAAGCGTCTCAAATGTGAACAAACAGGTCTGCCAACGGCTCACCGGAAAGATAAACAATAACTGAAACATATCAGAATATAACATATTCATTTCATTGAAAACTGTTTACTATACCTAGTAGAGTAATTTGTAATGAATCAGAATCAGTTTTATCTCAATCACTCAACCTATAGTAACCAAAAAACATAAGGAGGGGGGGGGTCAGCAGAACGTATTTTCATATACCTCACAAAGTAAAAGTTCAATGAAAACAATATTCGCTATTAAACCTTGTAAAGAAATGCTTCATAATACAACAGCTTATTGTTAATATGACATGAGTAGGAGTGGGGTTTTGCTGGAGGCTCAAATATGGAGGACCGAATATTGTTTTCAAGAGACTTTTATTATACGAGACACTTGCAAATATGCCCTGGTGATCCCCGGCTTAAGTTCTTGGACTACTAAAATTTGATTGATTGAGATAAAAATTATTCTGAGTCATTACAAATTACATTACTAGATATAGTACATAGTTTTCAATAAATTGAATATGATATATTATGATATGTTTCAGTCATTGTTTTTCTTTCTGGTGAGCCGTTCCCAGAACTGTTTGTTTACATTTGAGGCACTTACTTTCCGGCTGGGGAAGATTTCTTCTTTCCCTTTGTATTTATTCACTTAATATTCACGGTGGTATTGTGTTAGCAGTATGTAGGTTTATCTATTATTAATCTTCACGAGGGTAATCTGCTCAGTTTACGCAGCCCCTGAGTGACAAATTTTTTTAAGTCAGTGTTCAGCACCCAGTCGTTTGCCTTGATAAACAGTCCTTGGCTGTTCGTCAGGAATGTTCTGACCTTGCAAAGGTTGTTTACAAATCCAGTTGATTTTAATTGCTTTTCAGTATATTTTCTGCGATCGCTGACTTGAGGTAATAAAAGCAGAACAGGACGTATTTTATGAAGTAACCTCCAAAAATATTCGTCAGGGGCTGCGTAAACTAAGCAGATTTCGATAGTGATGTTTTGCAATAGACTAATCTACATACTAGTAACACAAACAGTTTGGTGAAGGGTGGTTGAAAACTGAAAAATAATAAGTCAATTGTCTTAACTTATTTCCAGTGAAAAGTTGGCATTATTGATTACATAATGAATTACTTTCTACTCACATTTACTACCACGTATATTCAGTATAATACAGTAGTTATAATAAATACTATCCATGATTATAATTTGAATTATTCACGGTGAGTCAAACAGTAGAGAGGGAATGATTGGAAACTCATTGTCATCTATACTTCAAAACTAATACTTCCATAAGTCCCCTGCAGTAACCTGGCCCTTACGCCCAGACGGAAAGTGTCATTGGGCACATTGAAGCCTTGATATGAAAAAAGTCCGTCACGCAGGGGCTGCGTAAACTAAGCAGATTTCCCACGTGAGTTTTACAATAGATAAATCTGCCTACTAATAACAGCAGTAGTAACGAGTTTCTAAACAAATTTGTTTTGTTATTGTGTTACGTTCTGTTATTCAGTTGCGTTTTGTTATTTGTTTGCGTTCTTAGTTTGTATTGTTTCATCTTTTCTTGTTACTATTTTCAGTTTTGCATTTTGTTTATATACGTTATTACTTTTTTTGTTCTTTTTTGATGAGCAATATCGCCTCGCTGCGAAAGCTCCAAAATAAATAAATAAATATTAATGAGCTGTTATATCATGAACCATTTCATTACAAGGTTACATACAAAATATTGTTTTCAACAAATCTTCATTAGACGAGATACAAACAAATACGTTCTGTTAACTCCCCCCCCCCTCTTTTGTTCTTGGATTTCTAGTATCTGAGTGATTGAGGTAGAAATTATTCTGATTCATTTCAAATTACTCCACTAGCAAATAGTTTTCAACAAAATTAATATGTTATATTCATATATATTTCATTGTTCATCTTTCCGGTCTAGAATAATTCTATCTATTCAGCGCTCCTAAGTTGGCTGCCCTGTTTGTTGTACGCTTTCTGTTGTAGATATTATTAACTTGCAAATTGACTGAATGATTTCTTATTACCGTTTGTATTTGTTCCCTTAACTTTCACGGTGCTATTACCAGTATTTATATTTAACTGTTATTTATTATACTGTATATTAAATAGCTGATTCGTCGCTAAATCGCCCCTGTTGCGAAATGCGATTATTGTATGAATAATAAATAATAATTAATATTTAACTGTTGTAAACCTTCCCGTGGGAAATCTGCTCAGTTTACGCAGCTCCTGCGTGACGCACTTTTAAGTTTGTTGCTAACCCCTCAGAGCTGAAAAGATTAATGGACATATTCTTCACTGGAAAGAAAAACAATTACTGATATACATCTGAATATACCATATTCAATTTATTACAAACTATTTACTATATCTACTACTGCAATTTATAATGAATCAGAATAATTGTCAGTAGAACAGAACGTATTTGCATATATCTCACCAAGGTAACGCTAACATGAGTATCAAAATTGATTTCACAAGAGGCGAACAGTTACGGAAACGGCCGAACTGCTTTCGGAAGAAAGTCCCGAATAGAACTGACCAGCCGACCCGTGTAATCGGCAGTCTTCATAAAAATGCAAGTATCTCGGTTAATATTCAAGATAGAGAATAAATGTATATAACAATATTTATAGTAAATTGAATTTGCAATAAGATTGGATCTATTCAATTTTCCGACCAGACGTATACTAACGGAGATATTTTGAATTTTGGAAAATCCCCCCTCTAACCCCCCCCCCATGACTGAAACATGGTTCATATATGTAGATGACACGTTCGTCATATGGCCACAAGGAGAGGAGACCTTAGAAGATTTTCTGGAGCATCTTAACTCAATACACCCCAACATTGAGTTCACGACGGAGATCGAGCGCGATAGGAAGATAGCAATGATAATTAGGATGGACTCCTTATTATACCTCCTAAGGGAGAGGCTTTTATCCTGGAAAGGGATGCCAATAAAGTTATTATATTATTATATTATATTATTATAGCAATGTGACAAGAACAGCTTCCGATGGTTGCAACTACAGGGAATAATAATAATAATTTGAAAAACCATTATTCGTTACTGTCTAAATAATTATGCCTTACATTTAATGTATTTTTTATGATTTTCTTTTTTACAAGGACTGTATTTAGTATACGATATCCTGTATACTCCAAGGCCTGGAACTGCGAACTTAAAAGAGATAATAGAGATGAGTCGATCGCCTTGACATTTACAGAAGATGCCTCGTAATAATTATTTTATTTTCTCTCAAAAGGCCAAACTCACTTTCCATCTCCTCAGACGTCAAATCACCAGATGTTAAATCTATATCCTGTTTCAACTATAACTCCGTGCCCTCCATATTGCTAAATTGCTGAGCTTTCACATTTATTTATGTGTTGTTATACCAGATTTCCCTTAAGGGAAGTCAGCTATTGAAGTTCTACCCATGACGCAATATACACACACATATATATATATATATATATATATATATATATATATATATATATATATTATAAAGAAAGGGTAATTATGTTTATTAATATATAAATTTAAACGATGTACCGGCTCCGTCTCAGGGTCTGATATTGAACGGCAAGCATTTTTGTTTCCACCGTCTCTGCTATAAGAGCTAATTTCTCTATTTAATCCGAGAGATAGCACATTTAGGCTAGCTAATTAAAGAAACACTTACGCTCTTGTTGCATCTTGAGAGTCGACTGGTTCATTCTCTCTCCGAGAGATTGCCCTTTGGACTTATAGCGGTCCGCTGTCCTCCCTTGACAGGTGCTGCTACCTCGTTTAAAGCCTAGTACTAGTCACTCGGATCTCATAGATATAGAGACAGCGGAGAACCCAGACTCGACCGTTACAATATATACATACATATATATATATATATATATCATCATATCATACACACAGATATATATATATATATATATATATATATCATTGTTTTAGTGACGGAATAATTAAATAAATTCCTTAGTACCACCCTGGGTTAGAAAAGGGCGGTAACCTGTAGATAACCCGTCCCAATTAGCCATAGTAGCATAAAGTGGGCGTTAATAAAATTAATATTTATATTTTAATTTTTGTTCGATCGTTACTAAACTGGACATTAATTAATTTTATGTAAAATTCAAGGTGAAGTTCGTTGATGGGTAAAATCAGACCAGTGGGGGGAGGGGGTTAACACGTTGACTGCGGAGATTTTCAACAACATTTTTCAGTGGGGCGGAAACTTTTTTTTTGTTAATTAGTTTCGTTTTACTTTACTTTAGGTGTATATTATAAATTGTATCATCTTTTCCGCGAAAATACCGCTGAAAGACACATTGTCGTCAGCCGCACCAAGAAAGCACCATACTCCCTAGCCGTAGTCTAATAATGTAATCGTTGTTTTTAGTTATTATATTTTTATTTAGAAAACCGTAAAATTAAACAATAAAGACATTGTTCACAATCACTGGTTGATGTATTATTATTCACTAATTTATAATTGATTTTTTATTTATATTTCGTAAAATATAAAACAATTTGGAATTATAAATTCGGGCTTGAAATAATATTTTCCAACAAAATAGGCTTGTTTTAATTCATTTAGCTACTTTTTAAATAGATATTTATCATTAGCAATTATTATTAACGATAACTTTTAAAAAAATAATCATTCAAACTTTTTGTAAAATAGTCGAAAACAATTAAAAAAGTCCGTCACGCAGGTGCTGCGTAAACTAAGCAGATTTCCCACGTGAAGTTATACAATAGAAAAATCTGCATACTGGTAACACAATACCACCCTGATTAAATACAAACGGTAATAAGAAAACCTTCAGTTAATTTTAATAAATTCCCAACTGAAACGGTTTCTGAATTGTAAAAATAGTTTATATTTTAATAACTCAAATTTTAGTAGTACAAGAACTAAAGAAAGGGGGGGGGCGGCGGATGAACAGAACGTATTTGCATAAATTACACAAAGTAATGAAGGTAAGGTAAGGCGAGCAATGACGAAAATGGCCGATCTAATCCGAACTAACCCGACCACACACTTCATAAAAATTGCAAATATCTCGGTTAATATTCAAGATAGAGAATAAATGTATATTACAATATTTATAGTAAATTCAATTTGCAATAAGATTGGTTCTATACAATTTTTCAATCTGATGCATAATAACGGAGATATTTCGAATTTTTGAAAATCCCACCCTTTAAACCCCCCCCTCCCACTGGTCCGATTTCAGCCGTTAACGAACTTGATCTTCCTTTTTACATGAAACGATTAAATACCGAGTTTGGTGACGATTAAACAAAAATTGCGACCGCTAGAGTGTTAACAGGCAAATATATATCTTTATATATATAATTCTAGCGTACGTGTGTATGTCACTGAACTCCTCCTAGACGGATGGTCCGATTTGATTGAATTTTTGAATACGCGTTCGGGTGACGCCCCGGATGGTTTAGCGCCGCAGATCGGCCAGGCAGATGGAGCAGGTCTCCGGTCGAAGGGCGAAGGGCGAGGTTATTGGAAATGTAATGAAATGTAAATATGTTTATCTAATGTATGTCCTCAGAGTTAAGTATGTCATCTAAATAAAGATGTTTTCAGCTGCGAGAGGTTTTCACTTTCAGACATTTATTGTCCAAATTTATTTTAATTTGATTTGAATGTTTCAATTATATTCTTTTCTTTATTTATATTAACGTATTTGCATTATTATTGTTGAGGGTTTTGATTTATTTCAATTATTGGCCTACAACTGTTTGTTTTTAAGAACGTGTAGTGCGCATTCTACCAGATAATCATAGAACTAAAACGTCTTCTTATCCTTCTCTCATTTTTTCTTTTCTTTTTGTCTACCAAGTTTTCGCGATATTTTATTTACTATTTGTTTTTAGGCAAACGTGAACATAACAAATGTTGTTTTTGCGTTATTAAAAAAAGATTTTTTTTAAACATATTATTATTAAATTTAATATCCTAATCGCTTGATATATCATGCAGGACAACGTCTGCCGGGTCAGCTATATATATATATATATACACATACAGTTTTGAACGGACCTCATTTTCGTCATCTCCTGGGTAGGATCGATGGACATTTGAAGAAATTTTTCGAAAATCGCGTCATGAGTACGACCTCAATAGCTGATTTCCCTTAAGGGAAATCTGCTAAAAAACAGGGAATCTTGCGGCGAAGAAGCAATTCTCTCAAGGACCTCTTTCACTGTGCTAGAGTCAAATACGGAATGGTTTGGGAAAGGCTGGAGCAATCCCCACCCATTTAACTTTCTATTATGACCTGACGATAATCTGTCGGGGCCCGCCGCTGGGAACAACTCAACTTGTCGCCAGCCGCAGACAAAGTGTTAAAGGGACATATTTTGAATACTCAAAATATCTCAGTTATTATATGTCGGATAGAAGAGATAACAATATATCTTTCATTAACCACTTCATGCCAGCGTTATTATTACTATTATTTATTAACGTCCACTTTTTGCCACTCAGGCTAATTGGGACGGGTTGTCTACAGGTTACCACCCTTTTCTAGCCAGGGTGAGACTTAGGATGTTATTTAATGAATTTCGTCACTAAATAATTTCCTTTGCCCAGGCAAGAATCGAACTCGCCACTCTAGGTTTACCATGTGAGATAAAGGTCAACGCTTTAACCCGCATGGCTAACCTGTAATTTATTCTGATTCATAATAAATTACAGTATAAGGTAAAGTAAATAGTTTTCATTAAAATTAATATGTTTTTATTCTGATATATTTCTGTTAATGTTTTTCTTTACGGTGAGAGGTGGCAGACCTGTTTATTTACATTTCAGACGCTGCCCCTCGGGAAATTATTAAAATTTGAGGAAAGAATCCTCTTCCCCAAAGGGGGCGCGCGCCTTTGAGGAAATCCCCGAATTTCCTTTGAAAGTAATCTGGTAAAACATGAGCGACATTGAGTGGCACGTTGCGTGAGCGATGGAGACGCGTCAACAGGTTAGAAAAACCGAGCCCGCAGCTGAGCATTGTTGAGGAAAATGCGGCAATACCTTTTGACATCCCCAGGAAGGGGCAATTACTTCCACGTCATGAGTGACAGCAAACAGTCTTCTAGGAAAGAAAATCACACCAGTTGGGACTCTGGAAATATATGAAAAAAGGCATTCCTCAAGGCATCAACCAAAAATCACAGAATTCTGCTTTAATGGACTCAACAAAAAAATCCGTAAAAAGTAAAAGTTCAATGAGAACAATATTTGGTATTTAAGTTTCATAATATGACAGCTTATTGTTGATATAACATGAGTAGGAGTAGGGGTTTACTGAAGGTTGAAAACTAATCAATTCAAAAAGCTCAGTTAATATTAGCAGATTTCCCTTAAGATAGATCAGTTATTAAGGTTGTACTCATAGTGGGATTTTCGAAAAATGTGTTTAAATGTCCATCGATCCTTCCCAGGAGATGAGAAAATGAGGTCCGTTCAAAACCATATATATACGACTGTTACCGCTCTAGCGGTCGGAATTTCTGTTTAATCATTACTAAACTCGATATTTAATCGTTTTATGTTAAAAAGAATAAAGTTCGTTAACGGCTGGTATCCGACCAGTAGATAAGGGGGGGGGTGTTCGAGGGGAGGAATTTCTAAAATTCTAAATATCTCTGTTACTATACTTCGAATCAAAATATTGTATAGAAACAATCTTATTGCAAATTAAATGTACTATACATATTGTCTCATACACAGTTTCCGTACAATGAGTATTAACCGAGATATTTGGATTTTATAGTAAACATAGACTCTTACTAGTGGCATATTAATAAGTCTATACAAACATTTTTGAACACATTCATAATCACATAACATTGGTGTGGCTACCAGGACACCAGAATATTGGACGAAGCACTGAAGTTGACATGCTCGCAAAACTAACGACAAAAAACACCAATACTGACATTAAAAAAATAACTTCGGACGACCTACAAAACTACATTAAAACTAACATACTCCAAGAATGGCAACAGGACTGGTTACTAACAGACAACAAACTGAGACAAATTAAAACTACAGTTAAGACATGGATTGATAAATTTGAAGTATTTACACGGAGAGACGAAGTAGTCCTTACGAAACTACGTATAGGTCATTCTCTCCTAACCCATGGTTACCTATTTGAAAAGAAAAGAATGCCTAACTGCAATGTGTGTAATGCTCCGCTTACAATAAAACACATACTAACAGACTGCAAAAGACGTGACCATCTTAAGATCCCTCATGACTTACACGACTTACTTACTGAAGGTAGCCCAAACATTCCCACAATACTCCAACATTTACATGACATTAACATATACTCACAAATTTAAAAGTATTACATTTCAAAATCCTTTTTAATCCTTCTTAAATTAAATATTTTGAACTCCAGCTAAACTGTTTTACTGTATGTGCATGTGTGCGTGTGAGCGTGTGGGTGTGCGTGTGAGCGTGAGCGCGCGTATGTGTGTGTGTGTGTGTGTGTGTGTGTGTGTGTGTGTACGTGTATGTATGTATAATAAAGAAAGTGAGAGCATTTAATTGTAAATATTTTTGATATCAGATAATTTAATCTTCATTTTATTCATACTAATTATTATTTATTTTATTTTAGTCCTGTTTTTACCATTGGAAGTATATAATAGTTTACGTATTTTTATTAGTCTTTACAGTTTTTAATTATCTAGTTTCCTCACAAGATTTGTTTGTTTTGAATTTAATGTTTTGTTTATTTGTTGATTCGTTTGTTTTTTTGTCTTTTTAGTTACATTTTGTTATTTGGTTACGTTTTGTTATTTGTCTGCGTTCTGTTATTTAGTTGCGTTTTTGTTATTGTGTTATGTTCTGTTATTTAGTTGCGTTTTTGTTATTGTGTTACGTTCTGTTATTTAGTTGCATTTTGTTATTTGCTTGCGTTCTTAGTTTGTATTGTTTCATCTTTTCTTGTTACTATTTTCAGTTTTGGATTTTGTTTATATACGTTATTACTTTTTTTGTTCTTTTTTGATGAGCAATATCGCCTCGTTGCGAAAGTTCCAAAATAAATAAATAAATATTAATGAGCTGTTATATCATGAACCATTTCATTATAAGGTTGAATACAAAATATTGTTTTCAACAAATCTTCATTAGACGAGATACAAACAAATACGTTCTGTTAACCCCCCCCCCCCTTTTGTTCTTGGATTTCTAATATCTGAGTGATTGAGGTAGAAATTATTCTGATTCATTTCATATTACTCCACTAGCTATAGTAAATAGTTTTCAATAAAATTAATATATTCTATTCAGGTATATTTCATTAATTGTTTATCTTTCCGGTCTAGAATAATTCTATCTATTCAGCGCTGCTGAATTGGCTGCCCTGTTTGTTCTACGCTTTCCTTTGTAGATATTATTAACTTGTAAATCGACTGAATGATTTCTTATTACCGTTTGTATTTGTTCCCTTAACTTTCACGGTGCTGTTACCAGTATTTATATTTATCTGTTGTAAACCTTCCCGTGGGAAATCTGCTCATTTTTCGCAGCTCCTGCGTGACGGACTTTTAAGTTTGTTGCCAACCCCTCAGAGCTGAAAAGATTAACAGACATTTTCTTCACTGGAAAGAAAAACAATTACTGATAAATATCTGAATATACCACATTAAATTTATTACAAACTATTTACTGTATCTACTACTGCAATTTATAATGAATCAGAATAATTTGCATTAGAACAGAACGTATTTGCATATATCTCACCAAGTTAACGCTTACACGAGTATGTAAATTGATTTCACGAGAGCCGAACAGTTACGGAAACGGTAAATGCCGATCTCAACTCGTCCGTTATCCCGCAATTAATAAAAAAAGTCCGTCACGCAGGGGCTGCGTAAACTAAGCAGATTTCCCACGAGAAGTTATACAATAGAGAAATCTCCATACGAGAGCTGAACAGTTACGGCAAAGGGCCGAACTAGCTTTTGGCGGGAAACTCAGTCGTCGGTTACGGCCCAAATTTAATAAAAATGCAAATATCTTGGTTAATATTCAACATAAAGAAGAAATGTAGAGAACAATATTTATAGTAAATTTAATTTACAATAAGATTGGTTCTATACAATCTTCTGATCCGACGTATGGTAACGGAGATATTTCGAATTTTTGAAAATCCCCCTTCTAAACCCCCCCCCCTCCCACTGGTCCGATTTCAGCCATTAACGAACTTGACCTTTCTTTTTCCATAAAACGACTAAATATCGAGTTCGGTAACGATCAAACAAAAATTGCGACCGCTAGAGCGGTAATAGACAAATATATATATATATATATATATATATATATATATATATATATATATATATATATATATATATATATAAAATTTTGAACGGACCTCATTTTCGTCATCTCCTAGGTAGGATCGATGGACATTTGAAGAAATTTTTTGAAACTCGCGTCATGAGTACGACCTCAATAGCTGATTTCCCTTAAGGGAAATCTGCTAAAATGAAGACTTCTTTCGATAATAGCTTCATGAGTGTCTTAGAGAAATCTGCTAAATGTGCGCGATAATAAATAATAATAATACTTAGTAAGAGTAAGCTATGGATAGTTTGGCATTCAGTGATGATTGCTAAGGCCTTTCACGAATGTTGAATGTTGAGTTAGTCATTCAGGATCTACAGTCTCAAGGCAGGTAGGTTCCTTAGTAATGGCGGCCCTACTCCAAGAGCAATTAATACCAATCTCTATGTACGAGTCACGACTCACAACTCACCCGACTACAACTGGGTCAGCTGTTCATACAAGACAATATCTACAAGGCTTAGTTGTCATCGTTTCATGAAGTTTGAAACACTTACTCCAGGATTCAGACTGAGTACTTCGCGACTGAGTAAATGGTTTACATAATTGTGTGTGTGTGTGTGTGTGTGTGTGTGTGTATGCATATATATATATATATATATATATATATATATATATATATATATATATATATATATATATATACTAGCTCAGATACCCGGCTTCGCCCGGGAATTGATTTGAGGCTGAATGGTGATGGTATTTTTTTTGGCAAGGCTTTATTTTGCACACTATTTTGACATTTACCCAAATGTGCATTTGTTAATAATAAAATTAATTTTTTATGTAAGACTTCACTGTCCTCCAAATTATCATATTTCCCGTCTCCTGTGCATTATGCATAGATTTCAGTTATTAAAGACAAAATATTAACGTAGATTTGAATTCATTTTTTCAGGTGAGGTACCTGATAGTTCAAATTGGAATGAATTGTTGAGCATATCAATATTTCTAGGCAAATTACTTGCTCCACATGTTGTTCCTGGAGAAATGTATAAAAGTAATGTTAATCTAAATAACTAAGTAAACAACTTTTGTTATGTGCATGTTTGTCGAAAAACAAATAGACAATGAAATGTCGCGAATTTTTATTTCAGGACACCCTCATAACCCCCACTCCCGTTTTAACCTAATCATTTTAATATAGCTTATAATCATGGAAGAATTAATGCTAATTGACATACCGAGTTTTGTTAAGTTCGGTTCAATCGTTAGCGCCCAATAAAATAGTTGACACCCGCTTTAGATTATAGTGTATATCTCGTTTATACATTGTTAAAAGACAAAAATGAACATCACAAAAGTTACTCTAAATTACAAAATAAACAACTTTTGTTATGTTCATATTTGCCGAAAAACAAATAAAAAACGAAATATCACCATTTTTAATTTCAGGCTTTCCTTATAACCCCCACTCCTGCCCGTCCCTAGAAATGTTGGTACAGCTGATTATAATGAACGCGTTACTGCTAATACACATACCGAGTTTTATTTAGTTCGGTTGAGTCTATTGTGCCAAATAAAATTGTTCACTTCCGCTATAGGTTTTAGTCTATATCTCGTTTATAATTCGGTATATAAAAAAAGTGTATATAGCAAAAGTTACTCTAAATAACAAAATAAACAACTTTTGTTATGTGCATATTTGCCGAGAAACCAATAGGAAACGAAATATCGCTATTTTTAATTTCAGACCTCCTCTACAACCCCCACTCCTGTTCGTCTCAGGGAAAATTAATATAGCCTAAAGTCTAAGTTTGGTTAGTAGTAATATATATACCATGCTTCTTAAAATTCGGTTCAGCCGTTTATGCGTGAAAAGGACAAACAAACAAACAAACAAACAGACACGATAGGAACAAAATGAAGTTATGATGTCTATGACATGTGAAACGAAAAGTTATCGGGAAATTTTAGGATTTTAATTTAGGAAATTAACCTGTAATGTGTTGTTGACGAACTGTTATTTTTTTATACTTTTCAGGGTGTATTATTCTGAAGTTTTATCATTATATTTCATTCCATAAGGATCGAAATATATTAATATTTTATTTTTGGAGTCAAGAATTTTTTTAATTATAGGGACCACATCCTGAATACTAAAATAAGTACCCTATAAGTACAACCTGGTATCTTCTGGAATCTACGTGTTGCTTCTTTGAACTTGCTGGAAGACTGGGCTTCATTTGCAATAGTTTTTTGTCATTACTTTTTCATCTCAATGTTTTTAAATTGTTCAAAACACAAATAGTGAATTCAATATTTTTTATAATGGGTTAAAATTTTAATGATCAAAGTTCGTGGGGTGGTTTTTATAATTTAATTACAGAATAATTTAATTTCGTGGCATTAAAGTATACCAAGGAGCTGTAGGAGATAACAATAAATAAATTCGGCTACAGATTAGTTGAGGGAGGTTGGCTTTTGAGAAGGCCTCATAATGAGATCCATCTTAATGAGGCAGCTTAGAGGACGGAGATAGCCCCAGAGATGGGATTATGCACACAACAAAGCTAACAGGTTGCCGGCTACAAAGATACCACCAGCTGAGCTAATTAGAGGCAGAGGAAAGGCCAAAGAATATGTGTAATTCAAGGCAAATACGTGGGCTCCTGCGAGTTCTTACATAAGGAAGCTGGATGATCCGGGTACTAAAGTCTCTCTCACACACTGAGTGAGTGTGTGTGTGTGTGTGTGTGTGTGTGTGTGTGTGTGTGTGTGTGTGTGTGTGTGTATCTGTGTATGTGTGTGTGTGAGAGAGAGAGAGAGAGAGAGGGAGAGAGAGAGAGGGAGAGAGGGAGAGAGAGAGAGGGGGAGAGAGAGAGAGAGGGAGAGAGAGAGAGAGAGAGAGAGAGAGAGAGAGAGAGAGAGAGAGAGAGAGAGAGAGGGAGAGAGAGAGGGAGAGAGGGAGAGAGGGAGAGAGAGAGAGAGAGAGGCCAATCTGCCTTCTCCCCATATTCAGTAAAATATTAGAAAAACTTATCTTAAGTTCACTCAGAGACATAATCAGGACAACCCAATCCAGATTCCAGTTTGGTTGTACTAAAGGAAGATCTACTACGGATGCTATAAAAACCATGTACGATTTCACTCATACATCAAACTCTAAATATGTTTTTGGAGTATTCTACGATGTATCTGGAGCATTTAACAACTTGTGGTGGCCTTCCTTACTCCATGAACTGAAGAAAATGAAGTGTCCTAAAAACATTTACGATCTCCTTAAAAACTATTTTCATGACAGGAAAGTATACGTCAATATACCAAGCTGTAAAATAATAAAACTTGTAGAAAGGGGTGTACCACAAGGATCGGTTTTCGGCCCTGACGGCTGGAAAATAATAATGAATCCAGTTTTATTACTACTAGTGGACGCAGGACTAACTCCTCTTGCATTTATGGATGACTTAGGAGTCATATTTGAGGCAGAGTCCAGGCGCGAGATAGAAATTAAAGCTTCACTCGCTACTAATATCATCCTGGAGTGGTGTGAAAATAATAAGCTGAGTCTCAATGCAAATAAATCACAGTGCTTATTCTTAAAAGGAAAACTAAATAAAAATTCCCCTCCAAAAATCAGTATAGGAGGAGTCACAATTAAGCCTGCCAAGGAAGTTAAATATTTAGGAGTGACAATTGGCGAACATCTTACTTGCATCCAACATATAAAACAGCTCCAGAGTAAAGTGAATATGAAATATGCACGATTAAATTGTCTGGCAGGAAAAACATGGGGCCTAAATTATAAATGCAGAAATATATTATATAAGGCATTATACCTTCCCATAGCTTTATACGGTGCTCCTAGTTGGGGGAACAACCTTACTAGAAATGAGAAAAATCTTCTGGCCCGAACCCAAAGAAAAGCACTACTTCTTACAACACGAGCGTATTGCACAATATCCACCGACGCACTCCAAGTAATAGCGGGACAATTACCTATAGACCTTGAACTTCAGCTGCGGGTCGGAAAATACAACTTGAAACGTGGTCTTCCAGCAAAGATTGCAAATAGCGTATTTATGGTAAACAAAGGGCGCCTAAAAGAAATCATCCCTGCCATGAGAAGAGTGGCCATGGAAGAATGGCAACGCCGCTGGGACTCTTCAACCAAAGGAAGATGGACACACCAGTTCTTCCCACTTGTCAACAAAAGAATGGAGGCAACCTGGTACGTTCCAGACTTCTGGACAACTCAGATGATCTCGGGGCATGGCGATTTTAACGCCAAACTACATACTTTCAAAAGGAAGGAAGATCCTAAATGCAAGTGCGGAGAAATCGAAGATGCACGCCATATATTACTGGACTGCACTTATTATACAAGAGAGAGACTAGAATTAGCAGGAGAATTCTCCCTTCTTGAATGGCCTCCAACAGCATTAAAAGAACTTGTTGAAAGCAAAGACATTTTTATAGCATTTAAGAAATTTACTACTAGTGTATTAAAAAAAAAAAAAAATAAATTAAGTAATAAATAATAATATGTAAATAAATAACAAAATAGTTTTAATTAGTGAAAAGTAACAAATTAGAATATAATATACTTTAGAAATATTATAGACATTGTTAGCATTATTAAAATAGTTAGAATTAAGGACTTAGAATTAGTTTAAAAGGTATATTGGAATTCCGCTCAACAGAGCAGCGGCATTCCAATTGCGGGCGCCCAAAAATTTAACCGAAAAGTTGCTATAACCACTTATTTTATTAATGCACAAAGCTCATCCTCGCTGCTTAGAAAGCACCAAGGAAGAGTTACCACAGACCTATTTAAAATCCCGGAAATCAAAATTCAAAAAAGAAATTGGAAAGTACCGCTTGTATAAGGGCAGCCTTAAGGTAAAGCGGGGGCAGAGAAGGATAAAAAAAAATAAAATAAAAAAAAAAAAGGAGAGTGAGAGAGAGAGAGGGGGAGAGAGAGAGAGAGAGAGAGAGAGAGAGAGAGAGAGAGAGAGAGGGAGAGAGGGAGAGAGGGAGAGAGAGCGAGAGAGAGAGAGAGAGAGAGAGAGAGAGAGAGGGAGAGAGAGAGAGAGGGAGAGAGAGAGAGGGAGAGAGAGAGGGGGAGAGAGAGAGGGGGAGAGAGAGAGAGAGGGAGAGAGAGAGAGGGAGAGAGAGAGAGGGAGAGAGAGAGAGAGAGAGAGAGAGAGAGAGAGAGAGAGAGAGAGAGAGAGAGAGAGAGAGAGAGAGAGAGAGAGAGAGAGAGAGAGAGAGAGAGAGAGAGAGAGAGAGAGAGAGAGATAGGGAGAGAGAGAAACCTAATACGAAATGCTGCAATTGAAGAGTGGAAACGAAGGTGGGATCGATCGGACAAAGGGCGACTCACTTATGCTTTCTTTCCCAAAGTGGAAAAGAGACTCAACGCAAGCTGGTTCAAACCTGACTTTTGGTCAACACAGCTTATTTCGGGACACGGCAATCTGAATAAATACCTCAACAGGATCAAGAGAAGAGCAGATTCAAATTGCGAATGCTGTGAAGAGGAAAATGTCGAGCATATTCTATTTCATTGTCATCTCTATCATAATAAGAGAAGAAAATTAGCAGGAAAATATTCTTTGCTTGAATGGCCTCCCTCTACCCTGAACGAACTGGTTGAAACAGAAGAAATTTTCTGCGCATTTAAATCATATGCTGCAGAAGTGTTTAAAATAAAAAAAACACAATAGGTAAAATATAATATAAATGTAAGTAAGAAATTATATAAAGTATGGCAATTTAATGTAAATAGTAAATTAAGTATAGTTTAAAATGTTATGCCCTAAGACTCTTGCTGATTTTTCAATATTTGCCCACCATTCCAAATTTTATTGAACTCAGGCTTGACCTCACTGTTCGACTTCTGAGTAGTAAGGATGAGCTATTGTGACCTACTAAAATTTGGGATTCGAAATTGTAAAAAAGAAATTGGAAAGAACAGCTTGTTGGCAGCCTTAAGGTATAGCGGGGGTAAAGAAGGATAAGAAACAAAAGAGTTTAAAACTAATCATATTGTTAATTTAATTGTCTATTAACGTTGTTAGTTGCATATCTATATATATATATATATATAAAATTGTAACCTCTGTCTATACATTGATTTTTTTCGCGAAATTTCACGATAACTTTTCGTTTCACATGTCATAGACACCATAACTGCATTTTGTTTCTTTGGTGTCTGTTTGTTTATTTGTTTGTTTGTTTGTTACCTTTTCACGCATAAAAGGCTGAACCGAATTTTATGAAACTTGGTATGTATATTACTACTAGCTCAACTTAGACTTTAGGCTATATTAATATTCTCTAATACAGACAGGAGTGGGGGTTATAAGGGAGGCCTGGAATTAAAAATAGCGATATTTCGTTTCCTATTACTTTTTCAGCAAATATGCACATAACAGAAGTTGTTTATTTTGTAATTTAGAGTAACGTTTGTTATATGCACTTTTGCCGTATACGGAAGTATAAATGAGTTATACGCTAAAAACTATAGCGGGAGTCCACAATTTTATTTGGCACAAAAGACTCAACCGAACTAAACCAAACGCAGTATGTGAATTAGTACTAACGCCTTCCTTATAATAAGCCATACTAACATTTCTAGGGACGGGCAGAAGTGGGGGTTATAAGGAAGGCCTGAAATTAATAATAGTGATTTCCTATTGGGGTTTCGGCAAATATCCACATAACAAAAGTTGTTCATTTTGTTATTTAGAGAAATTTGCTCAACACTTCTTTTCAATATGAACTACCAGGTACCTCACCTGAAAAAATTAATTCAAATGTATGTCAATATTTTGTCCTTAATAATTCAAATCTATGCATAATGCACAGGAAACGGGAAATATGACAATATGCCCCGTCACACACACATATATATATGTATATATATATATATATATATATATATATATATATATATATATATATATATATGACAGTGGTCTTACATAAAAAATGAATTTGATTATTAACAAATCCCCAGAAACGACGGGTGTTACCCCTAAACACTGGGACGGGTAAATGTCAAAATATTGTGCAAAATAAAGCCTTGCCAAAAAGCCAAAAATATACCATCACCATTCAGCCACAAATGAATTCCCGAGCGAAGCCGGGTATTTGTGCTAGTTTTCTATAAAGTTAATATTAACCGTGGTATTTGAGATTTTTAGTTGTCAACCTTTCATAAACCCACACCCCTAAAGATCAATTTCGCTAACGGCTGAAATCGGTCCGAGGAGACGAGGGGAGTTTCAAATATTCAAAATTTCTCCGTTGTTATTCGCCTCATCGAAAAAGTGTATAGAACTAGTCTAAATGTAAATTTAATTGTATATAAATCTTGTTATATACATAATTTTTCTAAGGTTAATATTAACCGAGAATTTTTAACTTTCAGCCTTCAGTAAACAATAAAGAGCTGTTATAACACGAACCTTTATGTTACAAGCCTAAATACCGAATATTGTTTCTATTGGATCTTTAATAAACAAGATACATGCAAATTTGTTGTGCAATGGCGTCATCATTTAAGGCTTTACATTCTTCTCTCGAAAATTATTATTTGATTAACACCAAAGTTGATATTTAACGGTTTTATTCAACACTAAAGATCCTAAGGATCAATAAAAATGCCTTGTACTCTACTATGGTTTTATGAGAGTTCCCTTAAGGGAAATCAGCTATTGAGGTTGTACTCATGACGGAATTTTCGAAATTTTTCATCAAAAGTCCATCGATCCTAACTAGTAGATGACGAAAACGAGGCCCATTCAAAACTGTATATATATATATATATATATATATATATATATATATATATATATATATATATATATATATATATTTGTCTATTACCACTCTAGCGGTCGCAATTTTTGTTTGATCGTTACCAAACTCGATATTTAGTCGTTTTATGTAAAAAGAAAGGTCAAGTTCGTTAACGGCTGAAATCGGACCAGTGGGAGGGGGAGTTTAAAGGGGAGGATTTTCGAAAATTCGAAATATCTCCGTTACTGTACGTCGGATCGAAAAATTGTACAGAATTAATCTTATTGCAAATTAAATTTACTATAAATATTGTTATATACATTTATTCTCTATGTTGAATATTAACCGAGATATTTGCATTTTTATGAAATCGGGGCGGATAACGGATGAGAGTGAGTTTCCCGCCAAAAGCTAGGTCGGCCGTTAAAATTTCTCTATTTTAAAACTTCACTTGGGAAATCTGCTTAGTTTACGCTGCCCCTGCGTGACGGACTTTGTTTAATTTTTATGCAAAGTGCACTTTCGGCTACACAGCTATAATCTGGCACTGACGACGGAGCGCTGACTCCGAAAGTGCACTCTGCATAAAATTGAAAAGGATAGGGCCTTTTTATTGATCCTGGCCAATTGGTTCCTCTGCCATCCAGCATATTCCAGAGATATCACTGAAGATCATATTTCAGATTGACAGGACCAGGAATAGGGGGGGGGGAGGTCCGAGAAGGAGGGAAATCCGAAAATTCAAATTACCACCGTTATTTATTTATTAGTCGGATCGTGAAGTGTTATAGATTCAATCGTGTTAAACTATTGGAGCTCACAGATTATTGTTTTCTGCATTTTAGCATATTTCCCTTGAGGGAAATCAGTCATTGTGGTCATGACTCATGACGCGATTTTCGAAAAATTTCTTCAAATGGCCCAGTAGATGAGGAAAATAAGGTGGCAGGGGGTTTAGAGGGGGAATTTTTAAAATTCAAAATATCTTCTTTACTATACGTCAGATCGAAAAAGTGTATAAATCAATCTTATTGCAAATTAAAGTTTCTATAAATATTGTTATATACATTTATTCTCTATCTTGAATATTAACCCAGACATTTGAACTTTTATTAAGCGTGTGCGAATAACGAACGAGATGAGATCAGCTGATGTCGGTTTTGTCGATTAGTTCGCCCGTATCCGTACTGTTCAGCTCTCTTGAAATTGGTTTAGACTCGTGTAAGCTTTTACTCTGTGAGATATATGATAAAGTTGAGTTTTTAAACTATAAATTATTCTCATTCATTAGAAATTCCAGTATTATACATAGTAAATAGTTTGCAATAAAGTTAATGTGTTATATTCAGATATACATCAGAAATTGTTTTTCTTTCCGATGAAGAATATGTCTATCTATCTGTTCAGCTTTGAGTGGCTGGCAGACCGATTTGTTTACAATTCCTAAGCCGTTTCCGTTGGGAGCTTATTAAAATTAACTGAACGATTTCTCATTACCGTTTGTATTTACTCACGGAGGTGTTAAGTGTTACCAGTATCCAGATTTCTTTCTCTATTGTAAAACTTCACGTGGGAAATCTGCTTAGTTTACGCAGCCCCTGCGTGACGGGCTTTCTTTTTCGTCATTGAATATCAGCATTATCCATATTAGCCATTCTCATTAGTTGAGGTTATTATGAAAAATAAGCGTTCTGCATCCGTTTATAACTGTGTCACTTTCACTTGAGTCTTTGAAACAGTTCTCAGAGTCGAATTACATCAGAGGTTAAAGTGTTGCAACTACTTGCCATCTCGTTCCTGTGCGCAACTTTTCAAAGAACACTAATGAGTCCGGGGAACCCGAGCAGTCGTTGCGTGATACAAACTCCAATGTTCTTGGAGTCGCTGGCCTATTTGTGCAGATTTTAAAAAGGAAGTCAGCGACAGAAATAGTAGGATATGAAGAAAATGGGTTCCGTTCATATATGCATGTTGGCAGTATGTTATCGTTTTAGCGGTCGCAACTTGAGGGAAATCAGCTATTAAGGTCGTACTCATGACGCGATTTTCTATAAATTTCTTCAAATGCCCATCAATTCTACATAGAAGATCACGAAAATGAGGTCTGTTCAAAATTATATATATGTATTTATATATATATATATATATATATATATATATATATATATATATATATATATATATATAGGTGTGTTATGGCTCTAGCGGTCGCAATTTTTGTTTGATCGTTACAAACTCGCAATTTAAACGTTTTATGTAAAAATAAAAATCAAGTTCGTTAATGGCTGAAATCAGACCAGTGGGAGAGGGGGGGTAGAGGGGTGAATTTTCAAAATTATCTCCGTTACCATACGTCGGATCGGAAGATTGTATAGAACCAATCTTATTGCAAATTAAATTTACTATAAATCTTGTTCTAAACATTTATTCTCTATCTTGAATATTAACCGAGATATTTATTTAAAAGCATTTTTATTAAAAGCGGGCCGATAACGGGCGAGTGAGTTTCCCGTCAAAAGCTAGTTCGGCCATTTCCGTAAATGTTCGGCTCTCCTATGGGGATAGCTCTATTGTATAACTTCACGTGGGAAATCTGCTTAGTTTACGAAGCCCTTGCGTGATGGACTTTTAGCAGATTTCCCTTAAGGGAAATCAGATGTTGAGGTTGTACTCATGACGGAATTTTCAACATTTATCTTCAAATGTCCATCGATCCTACCTAGTAGATGACGAAAATGAGGTCCGTTCAAAACTGTATGTATATTTATATATATATATATATATATATATATATATATATGTCTGTTACCGCTTACCGCTCTAGCGGTCGCAATTTTTGTTTGCGACAAACTGCAAACTCGATATTTAGTCGTTTTATGTAAAAAGAAAGATCAAGTTCCTTAATGGCTGAAATCGGACCAGTGGGAGGGGGGGCGTTAAAGGGGAGGATTTTCTAAAATTTGAAATATTTCCGTTACTATACGTCGGATCGAAAAATTGTATAAAACCAATCTTATTGCAAATTGAATTTACTATTAATATTGTTATATACATTTATTCTCTATCTTGCATATTAACCGAGATATTTGCAATTTTATGAAATCGGGGCGGCTAACGGATGAGTTTTCCCGCCAAAAGCTAGGTCGGCCGTTTTCTTAACTCTTCTGCTCTGGTGAAATTTCTCTATTGTAAAACTACACGTGGGAAATCTGCTTAGTTTACGCAGCCCCTGCGTGACGGACTTTTTTAAATATGTCAGAGACAAGAATATTTGTCGATTTTTTCCCAGAGGTTCATTTTACTTGAACAAAAAATTATGCTTTGATATGCTATGTTGATTAAAACGTCACACTTTGATATCCGTTTGGAAAAAAAATGCATTGTGATTAATGGCTACAACCAATTCACATAGTATTTATGTTTTGGTATTCAAAGAAAGTAATTATTTTTTCAAAAGACATTTTACACTCCATGCATGCTATTTTCTCATTACTAAAATAAAGAAGAAGACCCCATTAGAACAAATAAAAACCATGAAATCTCTCATGCGACTAATGAAAAACCGGAGCAAAACTTCAAGATAGAATTTATTTCACATTTGCAATAAGCCGAAACTATATGTAAATTAAAACAAAAAATACCTGTAACAATATAAATTTGTTTAACCGTTATAAAGTAAACATTTACTCATCCTTAACAAACTCGCCTGTCCTGATCTTTTCAAAAGCATTTTCCTCCTAAAATTGACGTAAATTTATTTCTGCTGGAAATAAAGTACTCGTAATTCAAAATTTAATTTAATATGTTCTGGGAAAGCTTGACTTTTAATTAAAGCAAATTTTCCCATGTTGGCATATTCTCATTTTCAATTTGCTCATAATAATTTTCCACATGATGGGTGGCAAATACAAAATTAGGAATTCGCTTCTAACAGTGAAAATATCCGTCACGCAGGGGCTGCGTAAACTAAGCAGATTTCCCTCGTGAAGTTTAGTAATAGATAAACCTACATACTGCTAACACAACACCACCGTGAATACTAAGTGTCTAAATACAAAACGGTAATAAGAAATATTTCCCCTGCCGGCGGGAAGCGTCTCAAATGTAAACAAACAGGTCTGACAACGACTCACCGGAAAGAAAAAAAGTCCGTCACGTTTTCCAGTAGATAAATCTGCCCAATAACACCTGTAGTAGTAAGGTATCTCTAAACCTATTCAAGAGGGACGAATAGTTATGGAAACGGCCGCCAGAGCTCTCGGCGGAAATTCCCGAAGATAGCCGTCCCCTGCCGACGACACAGAATACAAATGCAAATATCTCGGTTAATATTCAAGATACAGAATAAATGTATAAAACAATATTTATAGTAA
Organism: Riptortus pedestris; assembly: GCA_019009955.1. NCBI lineage: Eukaryota > Metazoa > Arthropoda > Insecta > Hemiptera > Alydidae > Riptortus > Riptortus pedestris. Next base: position 142,498,858 of record CM032231.1, on the reverse strand, counting down.
ATTTAATGTGCAATAAGACTGATTCTATACGATTTTTCGATCCAACCCATAATAACGGAGATATTGTGAATTTTCAAAAATCCCCCCTCTAAACCCCCTCCCCCCTCCCACTGGTCCGATTTCAGCCATTAACGAACTTGATCTTCCTTTTTACATTAAACGATTAAATATCGAGTTTGGTAAATATATATATAAAAAAATTACGACCGTTATATATATAATATATAAATATATATATATATATATATATATATATATATATACATATATTTATATATAATTTTGAACGGACCTCATTTTCGTCATCTCCTGGGTAGGATCGATGGACATTTGAGGAAATTTTTCCAAACTCGCGTCATGAGTACGACCTCAATAGCTGATTTCCCTTAAGGGAAATCTGCTAATAATTACTGAAATATATCTGATATATTTATCTTTATCTTATATATCTTTTATATTTATCTTATATATTTCATTTAATAAAATTAATATGTTAAATTCTGATTTAACATATTAGTTTTATTGAAAACTATTTACTATATCTAGTACTGTAATTTATAATAGGTCTGAATAATTTTTATCTCAATCAATCAAATTTTAGCTGTCGAAGAATTTAAGACGGGGAGGGGGTGGTTACCAAAACATGCTTGCATTTATCTCATATAATGAAGGTCTCTTGAAAACAATATTTGGTATTTAAGCTTCGAATAATGTGGTTTAATACATAACAGAGTGTTGTTTATTTAACATGAGAAATGGTGGTTTACTAAAGGCTGAAAAATGCAAATATCTCGGTTAATATTTAATATAGAGAATAAATAAATATCGCTTGATATTTAGCCGTTTTATATTAAAAAAAAGATCAAGTTGGTTAATGGCTGAAATTGCAATAGAGGGAGGGGGGTGTTTAGAGGGGGTATTTTCTAAAATTCGAAATATCTCCGTTATTGTACGTCGCATCGAAGTATTGTATAACATCAATATTATTAAAAATGCAATGTACTATTAATATTGTTATGTAAAGTTATTTTCTATCTCGAATATTAACCAAGATATTTGCATTTTTCAGTTTTCAGCCTTCAGTAAGCCCCGATTTCTCATGTTAAATAAACAACACTCTGTTATGTATTAAACCACATTATTCGAAGCTTAAATACCAAATATTGTTTTCAAGACACCTTTATTATTCGAGATACATGTAAACATTCTCCGGTGACCCCCCTCCATCTGTCTTATGTTCTTGGACTACTAAAAATTGCTTGATTGAGATAAAAATTATTCAGAGTCATTATAAATTACAGTTCTAGATGTAGTAAATAGTTATATTCTGGTATATTTGAGCAATTGTTTTTCTTTCCGGTGGGAAGACGGCAGTTTACATTTTAGGCGCTTCCCGTCGGGAGGGGAAAATTTCTTGTTACAATTTGTATTTACACTTAATATTCTCGGTGGTGTTGTGTTACCAGCATGTAGATTTATCTATTATTTAACTTCACGAGGGAAATCTGCTTAGTTTACGCAGCCTCTGCGTGACGATATTTTTGGTCATCTACTAAGGGGGATCGATGGACGTTTGAAGAAATGTTTCGAAAATCCCAACCTCAAAATTTGTAAGTACATTCTCATGTTCACTACTGAGAAATATTGGGCAGAAGTGTGTCCCTGCTAAACCATTTTAAGGAGGATAGCTTTCACATTCCCGCTGCATGTGCAGTGAGTAGAACGCGTTGGCCGTCTGTAGTCCGGAATGTTTGGCCTCGATACAACTAGTTTGCCGGCCGACCTACAACTAAACTCGACCAATTGCTGAAAGTGTAACACGATCACGACTGTGAAACGTTTACCATTGGGATTGAGGAACGGTGAAAAACGCTCTCAGGACATGAAATTTTAGACTTGTCCCAGACGGCCGGAAGCCCGTTAAGAGCTTCAAAATTTAAAAAGTCCGTCAAGCAGGGGCAGGGACCTTGCGATACTGGATTCGATCCGATATCTGGTATCGATACTCCGATAATATCGCATTAAAAGTGTCGATACCAAAGGTATCGGTATCGAAACACCTCTGATTATCAGGTTTTTTAGAAAAAAAAAAAATGTGATTTATTACTGTTGTAATGAATCAGAATCAGTTTTATCTCAATCACTCAAATTGTAGTAATCCAAAAACAAAAAATGTCCGTCAAGCAGGGGCTGCGTAAACTAAGGAGATTTCCCACGTGAAGTTTTACAATATTTAGAAATCTCCATAATATTTTTTATTATATAACAGCTTGTTGTTTATGTAACACTAGTTGAAGTGGGGGTTTACTGAAGGCTGACACTAAAAAATGAAAATATCTCGGTTAATATTCAAGATAGAGAAAAAATGTATGTAACGTTATTTATAGTGCATTTAATTGTCAATAAGATTGGTTCTATAAACTTTTTCGATCTGACTTATAGTAAAGGAGATATTTCGAATTTTCAAAATTCTCCCCCTGGTGCAATTTCAGTCTTTAACGAACTTGATCTTTTGTTTTGCATAAAACGACTAAATATCGAGTTTGGTAACGATTAAACAAAAATTGCGACCGCTAGAGCGGTAACAGACAAATATATAGATAGATAGATTGATATATATATATATATATATATATAGTTTTGAACGGACCTCATTTTCGTCATCTCCTAGGTAGGATCGATGGACATTTGAAGAAAAAAATTCCGTCATGAGTACAACCTCAATAGCTGATTTCCCTTAAGGGAAATCTGCTAAAAAAATTATTTTTTTTTGTTTTATTATGGAAATTGATGAAGAATGTAGGTAATCCTCAATTGGCGGTTATCCTTTATCCCCTGCCTTTGAAATATCGTACTACGACATAATTTGGTTTATTACTCATTATCATGTATTTTATTTACTTTAAATTCGAAATTTTTATTAATTTACTTTTAATGTAATTAAAATGTAATGTGGACGTTAATAAATAAAAAAACATTAATGTAGTTAGTTGATATTAAATTATCAAACGTTCGATACCGATACTCATCTTTTTGTTGCGATACCGTTGAAATATCGGAAGCAAAGTATCGATACCAATACTCCTAGTATCGAAACTAAAGTATCGATACCTACCCATATTGGTAGTATCGCAACGTAACCGCGTATACGCGTATACGTATACGCAGGGGATGCGTAAACTAAGCAGATTTCCCACTCTAGGTTTGCTAGAAATGAAAGTTCACTACCTTCAATGTTAAGTTGTTGAATACAAACGGTAATGAGAAATCTTTCAGTCAATTTACAAAACGAGTTAATAATCTCTGCAGCTGAAAGCGGCTGAATTGTAATCAAACAGGCCTGCCAACCTCGTAGCGATGATTATTTCATGAGCCACTTCATTACAATGTTAAATACCAAATATTGATATCATTGAAGTTTTACTTTGTGAGACGCATGCACTTAAAGATTTTAGCAGATTTCCCTTAAGGGAAATCAGCTATTGAGGTTGTACTCATGACGGAATTTTCGAAATTTTTCTTCAAATGTCCATCCATCCTACCTAATAGATAAAATTTCAATATTATATATATATATATATATATATATATATATATATATATATTGTCTGTTACCGCTCTAGCGGTCGCAATTTTTGTTTGATCGTTACCAAACTCGATATTTAGTCGTTTTATGTAAAAAGAAAGATCAAGTTCGTTAACGGCTGAAATCGGACCAGTGGGAGGGGGGTTTAGAGGGGAGGGTTTTCGAAAATTCGAAATATCTCCGTTACTATTCGTCGGATCGAAAAATTGTACAGAATCAATCTTATTGCAAATTAAATTTACTATAAATATTGTTATATACATTTATTCTCTATCTTGAATATTAACCGAGATATTTGCATTTTTATGAAGTCTGTGGTCGGGTATAGTTCGGATTACGTCGGCCATCTTCGTCATTTGTCGGCTCAGGCGGAAGCTTCTTCTAACCTGTCGTTTTTAACCTTACCTAACCTACGTTACTTTATGAGATGCAAATACGTTCTGTTCATCCGCCCCCCCCCCCTTCTTTAGTTCTTGGACTACTAAAATTTGAGTCATTAAAATATAAATTATTCTTACAATTCAGAAGCCGTTTCAGTTGGGAATTTATTTTAATTAACTGAAAGATTTCTCATTATCTAATCACGGTGGTATTGTGTTACCAGTGTGCAGATTTCTCTATTGTAAAACTTCACGTGGGAAATCTGTTTAGTTTAAGCAGCCCCTGCGTGACGGACTTTTTCTTTTCTGACGTGCGACTACTGGAGTGATAAAGTGGTATAAATTAAAGTGGTAATAAAGCTATTGGAATACTACAATCCTTATTTTCTGTACTAAACAGAAATTCAGGGTTAAGTATAAACTAACAAAAAACTTGTTTACTACTTATATATAAGGCCTGTTTTATTTTATGCCTGTCCTATTTGGTCAATGACATGCGAAACTAATAAGCGTAAATTACAAGTGGCTCAAAATAAATGTTTAAGATTTATTGGTTCATTCCCACTATGGACTCCTGTCATGCACATGCATGAAATTCTTGACGTTCCCACAATAAATGGGTACATAACTAAGTTAGGAGTGCACTTTTTCGATGCATGTCAAAATAGTAAGTATCAGCACATTGCTGATATAGTTAATTATAGTTATAGTAGTTTAAATTACAAGAATTACAAATATAAGAGACTTAAGCACATAACATTTTAATTTCTCTGAGGAGCTTTTATTTTTTCTGTACAAATCTATATTCTTCTGTGGATCTTTATAGTTCTTCTGTAGCTCTTCTGTATTACTTTTAAACGTTCTGTAATTGAGTATTTTTATTTTATTTTTGTGTTGGGTTTTTTCTTTTTTGTATTTTTTCCCCTTATTATACTTTAGATATTAGAATAAAAATAGATATAAGTAATGTGGAATATTTAAAAAAGCCAATATGCTTGAAAAATTGTACTTGCTTCTATTGTAAATTATTATTTGTTAATGTTTTAGATAATAATAAAATTCTTTTAATTCTTTAATTAAAGTGGGCACTGAGTATTGGACATTGGCGAAAAATCTTTGGAAAATCTAGTCAACCTCAATAGCAGATACCCCACAAGGTACATCTTGAGGTTGCTGCTTGATGGAAGTGAGAGGTGTGTGTTTGGAGGCCATACTTTCTCTTTCTGGCCGTGTTCCTTTCTACCTGGAGATGAGAACAGACCTAGAAACTCCTTCAGCCGTCTCATACTCTTACACTAACTCTCTCAACCAAACAGCTCAGCTATCGAGAATAGCCAAAATAAAAACGTTTCAGCATTTTGGGGATGAGCATTTGTTTTAAAATCTATCAGAATATAAACATATTAATCTTATTGAAAACTATTTACTTTTTCATTATACTGTTAAAATAACATGTGTTTTCAGTGTATCGTTTGAGTACGCAAAGTGATACTTTTCTTTACTAGTACAGAAAAGTAACAGCTGTTATTGGAATATTCCTCATTATACTATCATTCATTGTATATTGCATACTTACTTAACCTGTATTTATTAAATCAAAACAATGTTTAATAATAGTGCGTGTTCAAAAAGTTGAACAAGATGTAGTAGAATGCACAACGAACAAAAAATTTGTCAATAATTAAGCAATCAAACCGCAAAAAGGTATTAATATAAGTAACAATAAAAATTGCATAATAAATATTAATTTTAAATTATAGGTCTATTGCCTATTCTATTTATCTGTTGAATAACCTTTGCAGTTTAATAAACATATGTTTCATATTTTAGAATTCATATCTTTATCTTCTGATTTTTTTTATAAGAATAAAAATATTAAAATATTTACTTTATTTCCTTTTAAGAATAGGTACAGTATAATGAAAAGTCATTTTCAACATACGTGCGCAAAGTATCTTTTCTGTACTTGGTCTTATTTCCGAACTCGGCTTCGCCTCGTACGTGAAACTCAACCTCGTACAGAAAGATACACTTTGCGTACTAGCGATGAAAATAACTATTATCATTTAGTCATTAATATCATAAAAAAATTAGTTATCCAAGAAGAAAAGAAGGGGAGGGGTGGATCATAGGACTTATTTCCATATATCTCACTAAATAGAAGTTCAATGAAAACAATATTTGATATTTAACTTTGGAATGAAGTGGTTCATGATAAAAGCTTATTATTAATATGACATGAGTAGAAGTCATATTAATAATATGAGCTGAGAGCTGAAAGCTGAAAAATGCAGATATTTTGGTTAATATTCAAGATAGAAAATAAATATTTATAGTACATTTAATTTATATTACATAATTTTTATCCCAATCCCTAAAAATTTAGTAATTCAAGAACAAAAGAAGTATTTTATTGTATCTCGTACAATAAAGGTTTGTTTAAAACGATATTTGCTATTTAACCTTCTAATAAAGTGGATCAGAACATAACAGCTTATTATTAATATGACACTAGCAGGAGTGGGAGTTTACTGAAAGCGTAAAAATATAAAATCCAAATATTTCGGTTAATACTCATTATACGAAAATAATTTGTAGATCAATATTTATAGAAGTTCGTATAAAATAATAAATTATCACGAATTCTATACCAGTTTTTTTAGTTGGTAGCTACGACTGGGATGGGTACGTGAAATATATGGTTAAGTTGCGTGCTGGTAAAATAGCTGAAAAAGAAGCGAATGTTAATATGTCTATAAAAAAAGTGGAGGTGTTTTTGACCTGTTTTGGTCCTTCCGTTGCTAAATATGCAGTTTGGCAACGATCAAACAAACATTGCAAGCTCTAGAGCGTAAACTGACAAACATGTATGTATGTGTGTGTGTAAATATATATAAAATTGTAACCTCTGTCAGTACATTGATTTTTTTCGCGAAATTTCACGATAACTTTTCGTTTCACATGTCATAGACACCATAACTGCATTTCGTTTCTTTGGTGTCTGTTTGTTTGTTTGTAACCTCTTCACGCCTAAACGGCTGAACCGAATTTTATGAAACTTGGTATGCATATTACTACTAACCCAACTTAGACTTTAGGCTATATTAATATTCTCTGTGGCGAAAAGGAGTGGGGGTGGTTATAAGGGAGACCTGAAATTAAAAACAGCGATATTTCGTTTCCTATTGGTTTTCCGACAAATATGAACATAACAAAAGTTGTTTATTTTGTTATTTAGAGTAACTTTTGTTATATAGACTTTCGTCGTATACCGAAGTATAAATGCGTTAGACGCTAAAAATTATAGCGGGAGTCAACAATTTTATTTGGCACAAAAGAATCAACCGAACTAAAGAAAACTCGGTATGTGTATTGGCACTAACGCATTCATTATAACAATTCATACCAACATTTCTAAGGACGGGCAGGAGTGGGGGTTGTAGAGAGGCCTGAAATTAAAAATAGCGATATTTCGTTTCCTATTGGGATTTCCGAAAATATTCATATAACAAAATTTGTTTATTCTGTTATTTAGAGTAACTTTTGTTATATTCGCTTTTGCCGAATAACAAAGTATAAACGAGATATACACCAAAAACTAAAGCGGGAGCAACTATTTTATTGGGCACTGATGGTTGAAGCAAATTTAATGAAACTCAGTATGTGAATTAGTATTAATTTTTCCATGATTATAAGTTATATTAAAATTTATAGGTTCAAACGTGTGGGTTATAAGGGAGGCTTGAAATAAAAATTTGCGACATTTCATTTTCTATTTGTTTTTCGATTATGTTGTATCTAAAACAGCTGTCACCATTAAGCTTTGGACCGCCTCAAGGGGAAGGAACTTTAATTCATACATGGTTTGGATGACAGAATACTTTCTACGACTATGAATTATACTGTTCATTACGTTATAAAAAAAAACTAAATGCACAGGAGACGGGAAATATAATAATATTAGAAGAGTGAAGTCTTAAATTACAAATAATTTTATTATTAAAAAATCCACAGCATCGACGGGTATAAACCCTAAAAACTGTGACGGGGAAATGTCAAAATATTGTGTAAAATAAAGCCTTGCCAAAAAAATATCATCTTTATTCAGCCTAAAATGAATTCACGGGCGAAGCCGGGTACCTCAGCTAGTATATATATATATATATGCACATATATTTCATGTTAAACGGATCTTATTTTCGTCATCTCCTTGGTAGGATCGGGAGGCTTTTAGGAAAATTACTCGAAAACTTGTCAAGAGTACTACCTGAATTGGTGATTTTCCTTTAGGGAAATCTGTTAAATCCATTATGAGCTGTGTATCCATAGTAACCGAATGCTAATTTATTAGTAATTAATCAATTTTTGCCATAATTAAGATAAACAGATTCATAGTAAACACAAAATAATTCTAAATTAAAGGGTATTAGATGAATACAAAGACTAAATGTAAATTTTTATTCCAACATAAAGATTTTTCTTAATGAAAATAATAATATTTAAACGGAAAAATTAATTCAAAACTTGGAATAAAAAGAAAATAAAACTACACGTTTCTCAGAATTTGAAATAACTTATAAAATGTTCAGACGAATGCACGTAAACAGCTTTCTGGAAATATGACTGTATAACTGAATGACTGGAGAAATGATGAAAAGAATGTATCATTCTTCAGAAAGAGTTGAAAGGATTTAGAAACATATTAAATTGTAAATTCTTTCAAATATATTGCGTTCCTCTGACGGCTGTTCCCAAGAATCTTAGAGAATCTTAAAAGAAAGGTGATAAAAAGCTGGCAATTGAAAGGAACAGAAAAGGGAGAATTGAGAGCTCAGCTGGAATATTACAAGGACTGAGAGAGAAAGGAAAAACAGAAAGGCAAGGGGGAGAGTGGGAGGGGGGGGGGGAGAGAGAGAGAGAGAGAGAGAGAGAGAGAGAGAGAGAGAGAGAGAGAGAGTGAGAGTGAGAGATACATTTATATCTATCTATCTATCTGTTGATATATATATATATATATATATATATATATATATATATATATATATGTACTTCTGATAATGCTGTAGTGGTTGTAATTTTGGTTTGATCGTTTCCTATCTTGACATTTAATGGTGAAAAAGAAAGGTTCGTTAATGGCTGAAATGGAACCTGTGGGATGGGGGACGGGTTACAGGGGAGAATTTTGTAAAATTCAAAATATCATATACATGGATCGAAAAGTTGTATAGAATCAATTTTATTATATATTAAATTTACTAAAATAGTTATTTTCATCACTAGTACCAAAAGTGGGTCTTTTCGGTGCGAGGTCTAGTTTTACGAGCGAGGCGAAGCCGAGCTTGGAAATTGGACCGAGTACCGAAAGGACACTTTTGGTATGTGTTATGAACAATACTTTTCATTATACTGCTCATACTTGAGTGCATTAAAACCCTTTTATATTTCAGTAATAACTTAAAGATACAATATAAGAAATTAAAGTGACACATTATTTTATTTGAAATAAAACATCTGTTTATTAACCTATAATAGAAGAAAAGTACTTATATAACCTCTTTCAAACACATGTTTATTAGTAACAGGTAAGGTTAGCGCACCGAAAAGATTTTTCAGTACTAGTCCCGAAAAGAGCTATTTTACGGACTCAAACCTAGTATTGAAAACACATGTTTTTTGACGCAGTATAATGAAAATATTATTATATACGTTTATTGCCTATCTTGAATATCAACCAAGTTATGTGCATTTTTCAATTTTCGGCCTTCAGCAAACTCCCACTCCTCGTCATGCCATATATAATAATATGCGGTTATATCAAGAACCACTTCATTCAAGGTTAAATACCAAATATTGTTTTCATTGTACTTCTAATCTGAGTTATATGTGAATATTTTCTATTGATCCCCTCTCCTTTTTAGTAGATTTCCCTTAAGGGAAATCAGCTATTGAGGTTGTACTCACGAAGCGATTTTCGAAATTTTTCTTCAAATGTCAATCCGAAAAGGAGGGGGGGGGGTTTAGAGAAGAGGATTTTCGAAAATTCGAAATATCTCCGTTATTTTGCACCGCATCGATAAATTGTATAAAACCAATCTTATTGAAAATTAAATTTACTATAAATATTGTTATATACATTAATTCTTGCATATTAGCCGAGCTATTTGCATTTTTATGAAGTCTATGGGACATGTGATGGAGGGGTATGTTCGGATTAGTTCGCCCGTTTCCGTTAACTGTTCGGGTCGGGTGGAAGCTTCCTCTAACCTAACCTGTCGTTTCTAACCTTACCTTACCTTCCTTACTTTATGAGATTTGTGCAAATACGTTTTGTTCATTCGCCCCCACTCTTCTTTAGTTCTAGAACTACTAAAATTTGAGTTATTAAAATATAAATTATTCTTACAATTCAGAACCCGTTTCAGCTGGGAATTTATTAAAATTAACTGAAAGATTCCTTATTACCCTTTGTATTTACTCACGATGGTGTTGTGTTACCAGTAAGCAGATTTCTCTATTATAAAACTTCGCGGTGGAAATCTGCGACGGACTTTTTTGTTATTGGACTACTAAAATCTGAGTGATTGTGATAAAAATTCTTCTGATCCATTATAAATTAATGTACAATATATAGTAAGTAGTTTTTATAAAATTAATATGCTGTGTTCTGATATATTTCAGTAATTGCCTTCCTCTCCGGTTAAGACTATTTCTATCGGTTCAGCTCTGAGCTGTTGGGAGACCTGTTTTTTTTACAATTAAGACGCTTTCCGTCGGTAATTAAAACTGACTGAAATATTTCTCATTACCGTTACTGTCTATACACGGTAATGTTGTGTCACCAGTATATAGATGTAACTATTGTAAAACTTCAAGTGGGAATTCTGCTTAGTTTACGCTCGCTTGGCGGCCTTTTGTTAGCAGATTTCAATCAAGGGAAATCAGCTATTGAGGTTGTACTCATGACGGAATTTTCGATATTTTTCTTCAAATGTCCATCGATCCTACCTAGGAGATGACGAAAATGAGGTCCGTTCAAAACTGTATATATATACCTATATATCTATCTATCTATCTATATATTTGTCTGTTTAAAAGAAAGATCAAGTTCGTTAACGGCTGAAATCGGACCAGGGGGCGGGGGGTTTAGAGGGGGAGAATTTTGAAAATTCGAAATATCCCCGTTACTATAAGTCGGATCGAAAAAGTGTATAGAATCAATCTTATTGAAAATTAAATACACTACAAATGATGTTATATATATTGTTTCTCTATCTTGAATATTAACCGAGATATTTACATTTTTCAATTTTCAGCCTTCAGTAAACTCCCACTTCTACATGTGTCGCATAAATAATTCTCTGTTATATAATATAAGATGTTAATTGAAGCCTAAATGCCCAATATTGTTTTCATTGAACTTTGTGAGATATATGCACAAACGTTCTGTTTGACCCCCCCCCCCCCCTCCTTCTTTTGTTTTTTTGTTTTTGGATTACTAAAATTTGAGTGATTGAGATAAAACTGATTCTGATTCATTACAAATTACACCACTAGCTATAGTAAATTGTTTTCAATAAAATTAATGTGATATATTCAAATATATTCCATTAATTATTTGTCTCTCCGGTCTATCTATGCAGCACTACGAGGTTGGCTTGCCTGTTTGTTTACAATTCAGCCTTGTATTGTACATTTACTGAGCATTCACGGTAGTGTTACCTGTATGTATATTTATCTATTGTAAACCTTCACGTTGGAATTCTGCTTAGTTTACGCTCGCCCTGCTTGGCGGCCTTTTGTTTGTTTTTGCGCTTAAAATACGTCTAAACAACAGTCGTTTGTAAATATTTGCAGGCTTTATTTTATTTTCCGTGTGCTCGGGAAAGATTGCAATCCATTATTAAATGACTACAATTCACTGATCTATCATTTTTTGCGGGAACACTTTGTGTTGACTTGACTTAAGAAGGACCACTGAGGTCAAAACCCTTCATGGACCACAGCTCTAGTTAGTTGGAGGTACAATTGTTTCACAAATTGTTCCTTCCATTTCCTGTCATGACTCATTCAAGTGAAAACAGTCATTCATTTCCTTATAGAAATTGCCAGGGTAAAGTCTTTTTCCTCCAATAAGATTTCAGAGGAATCTTCTAGTGAGGTCGTATTCATGGCTCGCTTTTCGAATAATGTCTTCAAATGACATGAGTAGAAGTCATACATATTAATAATACTAGCTCAGATACCCGGCTTCGCTCGGGAATTCATTTGAGGCTGAATGTTGATGGTATTTTTTTGCAAGGCTTTACTTTGCACAATATTTTGACATTTACCCATCCCAGTGTATAGGATTAATACCCGTCGTTTCGGTGGATTTGTTAATGATAAAATTATTTTTTTATGTAAAACTTCACTGTCCTCCATATTGTCATATTACCCGTTTTCTGTGCATTATGCATAGATTTGAATTATTAAGGAGAAAATATTAACATACATTTGAATTAGTTTTTCCCAGTGAGGTACCTGGTAGTTCATATTGAAAAGAATTGTTGAGTAAATTTCTCTAAATAACAAAATAAACAACTTTTGTTATGTGCATATTTGCCGAAACCCCAATACGAAACGAAATATCACTATTTTTAATTTCAGGCCTCCCTTATAACCCCCACTCCTGCCCGTCCCCAGAAATGTTGGTATGGCTTATTATAAGCAAGGCGTTAGTGCTAACACATATACCGATGTTTTATTTAGTTCGGTTTAGACTTTTGTGCCAAATAATGTTGTTGACTCCCGCTATAATTTTTAGCGTTTAACGCATTTACACTTCGGTATACGGCGAAAGTGTATATGACAAAACTTACTCTAATTAACAAAATAAACAACTTTTGTCATGTGCATATTTGCCGAAAAACCAATACGAAACAAAATATCGCTATTTGTTATTTCTGGCCTCCCTTATAACCCCCACTCTTGTTCGTCTCAGAGAAAATTAATATAGCCTAAAGTCTAAGATGGGTTAGTATTAATGTACATACCAAGTTTCATAAAATTCGGTTCAGCTGTTTATGCGTGAAAAGGTAACAAACAAACAAACACACACCAAAGAAACAAAATGCAGTAATGGTGTCTATGACATGTGAAACAAAAAGTTATAGTGAAATTTCGCGAAAACATCAATGTACAGACAGAGGTTACAATTTTTTTTATATATATATATATAGATGAGCAGAGGGCAAATACTGAAAAATGCAAATATTTCGGTTAATATTCAAGATAGAGAATAAATGTATATAACTACACTAGCTCAGATACCCGGCTTCGCCCGGAAATTCATTTGCGGCTGAATGGTGATGGTATTTTTTCGCAAGCTTTACATTGCACAATATTTTGACATTTACCCGTCCCAGTGTTTAGAATTGATACCCATCTTTGCCGTGGATTTGCGAATAATAGAATTATTTGTGCGATAAGTCTTCACAGTCTTTTATATTTCCCGTCTCTTATGCATGTAAATATGGTGAATTTTTATTTCAGGCCTCCCTTTTAACCTCCCTCCCGTTCGAACCTAAAAATTTTAATATAACTTATAATCATGGAAGAATTAATGCTAATTGACATACCGAGTTTTGTTAAGTTCGGTTCAGCCGGTAGTGCCGCTAAAGTTTTAACGTATAACTCATTTATACTTAGGTAGACGACAAAAGTGTATATAACAAAAGTTACTCCAAATAACAAAATAGACAACTTTTGTTATGTTTATATTTGCGGAAAAACCAATAGGAAACGAAGTATCGCTATTTTTAATCTCAGGCTTCCCTTATAACCCCCACTCCTGCCCGTCCATAGAAATGTTGGTATGGCTTATTATAATGAAAGCGTTAGTGCAAGTACCGACTTTTATTTATGTCGTTTGGTCTTTTGTCCCAATAAAATTGTTCACTTCCGCGATAGGTTTTAGCGTATATCTCGATTATAATTCGGTATACGAATAAAGGGTATATAACAAACGTTACTCCAAATAAAAAAATAAACAACTTTTGTTGTGTGTGGCTTTGCCGAAAACCCAATAGGAAACTAAATATAGATATTTTTAATTCCGTGCCTTCCTTATAACCCCCGCCCCTCCTGTTCGTCTCAGAGAATATTAATATAGCCTAAAACCTAAGTTGGGTTAGTAGTAATATACACCCAGGTCTCATAAAATTCGGTTCAGCCGTTTATGCGTGAAAAGGTAACAAACAAACAAACATAAACGAAACAAACAAAATGCAGTTATGGTGACTATGACACGTGAAACGAAAAAGTATCGTGAAATGTTGAGAAAAAAATCAATGTACAGACAGAGGTTACAATATATATATATCTATATATATATATATATATATATATATATATATATATATAGATTTATAGTAAAAGTAATTTGCAATAAGATCGCATCTATACAATTTATTAATCCGACGTACAGTAACGGAGATATTTCGAATTTTCAAAAATCCCTTCTCCAAACCACTCTTCCCACGGGTCCGTTGTTAGCCATTAACGAAATTGATCGTTCTTATATCAAAATGATTAAAAATCGAGTTCGGTGTCAACCGAACAGAAATTGTGACCGCCTGAGCGCTAACAGACAATATGTCATTTTGAACGGATCTTATTTTCGTCATCTCCTAGATAGGATCGATCAACATTTGAAGAAAAATTTCGAAAATCGCGTCATGAGTACGACCTCAATAGCTGATTTCCCTTAAGGGAAGTCTGCTAAAATGTTTCATAAGCTGTCTTATTGATGAATTGTGTCCTACAATAAATGATATTTAGTTTAACTCTAATAAGATAGTGTTAAATGTGAGATCTTTGGAAACCTTCTTAGTTTACGAAGCTCTTGCGTGGAAACCTTTTTAGCAGATTTCCCTTAAGGGAAATCAGCTATTTAAATTGTACTCAGGACGCGAATTTCAAAAAATTTCTAAATGTCCATAGATCCTACCTAGTAGATGTCGAAAATGAGTTGCGTTCAATAATATATATATATATATATATATATATATATATATATATATTTGTCTGTTAACGCTCTAGCGGTCGCAATTTTTGTTTAATCGTCACCAGGTATTTAATCGTTTTATGTAAAAAGAAATATCACGTTCGTTAACGGTTGAAATCGGACAAGTGGGAGGGGGGTTTCGAAATATCTCCGTTATTATGCATCGGATCGAAATATTGTATAAAACCGTCTCCATAACTATTCGTCCCTCGTGAATAGGTTTAGAGGTTAGGTTAACTGTTTTTTGGGGCTAGAAACTACTGGGTTATTACGGCCTAAATAATGTTGAGGTTTCTTACTACTACAGTTGTTATTAGGCAGATTTCTCTATTGTAAAACTTCACGTGGGAAATCTGCTTAGTTTACGCAGCCCCTGCGTGACGGACTTTTATTTTGCATTGTATTTTGTATCTGTAGTTGTCAAAATCTAAATGTATTTCGCAATCTGTCCAGTTGTGATCCAAGGATAATGGTTTTCAAATAACGCCAAAAGCTAGTTACATACTTACGAATAGATGTAACCTGAAGCGCTTACGAACAAATACCTGAAACAAAACCAAAATAAAATAAGTAATTAATATAAACACTACAAAAATAAGTGGAAAGATGGACTGAAGCCTGCAATGAACGAGGTCTAACATTGACTAAAGCAACAAAGGTATATAATAAGGAACATGGGTCTATAAATACTCAGAGCCATTTAATGGAAAAAGTCCGTCACGCAGGTGCTGCGTAAACTAAGCAAATTTTCCTCGCGACGTTTTGGAACATATAAACCTACATACTGCTAACACAACACCGTGAATATTAAGTGAATAATTACAATAAGCGGTTATACAAAATCTTTCTCTTTCCGGCGGGAAGCGTCTGAAATGTAAACAAACAGGTCTGCTAAAATCTCGCCTGAAAGAAAAAAATTACTGAAATATAACAGAATATAATATATCAATTTTGTTGGGAACTATTTACTATATCTAGTACTGTAATTTATAATGACTCAGAATAATTTGTATCAATCAAATTTTAGTAGTGCAAGAAGTTAAGACGGGGGGGGGTGCACCAGAATATATTTGCATGTATCTCGAATAATAAAGGTATCTTGAAAACAATATTTGGTATTTAAGATTTAAATACTAGTATATTATATAACAGGATATTGTTTATGTAACATGAGTAGAAGTTGGGGTTTGCTGAAGACTGAAAACTGAAAAATACAAATGTCTCTGTTAATAATCAAGATAGAGCAATAATGAATAATTTTATTTATTTATTTGAAGTGCTCCACAAATGCCTATTTGCCTAATTTCGCTTAGTATCATTTATTTGAATTCTCTAAATTAATAATTTAAAATAAAGAAAAAATGTTTTCAAAATTATTAAAACTTAGTAGAAAATATAACGAAAACAAATTTAGGAAATGTTAAAATAAAGCTATGTGAAACTATAAATTTTGAGATAAATCCTGGCAGGAGGGTGATGGGAGACAACATTTAAAGGAATGAAACAGTATTTATAGTACTTTTTATTTGGAATAAAATTGGTTCTAACATATTTGCGATCCGACGTATAGTAACAGAGATCTTTGGAATTTTCGAAATTCCTTCTATCAACCCCCCCCCCCCTTGATAATTCCGACCGCTCCAGCTTGTATGTGAATAGTTACCACTTGTATTTATTCACTAAATATTCACAGGTAACACTGCCGTGTATGTGTATTTATTTATTACTGTGCGACCTTTCCCTGGTAGAGATGTCTTTAGCCCTCCTCTCTAGACAATAATCCATTACAGTCAGATCGGGTGACCTGGGTGGCCACTCAATGTGCAAGCTACGACAGATAATTACTGCGTTGGAGAATAATTTCTCTTATTGTTGATGGAGTAGTGATTGAGAAGTGGTAAGGAGATCTGTCAAGCTGCAGTCACATTTCATTTCTTTGCATCAGGAGTATGTATTCTATTTAATTAAAAACTCTTCATATTGGAAGCTGTTGAAGACTGTAACATTTAATGTTTTATAACAAAAAAGTCCGTCACGCAGGGGCTGCGTAAACTAAGCAGATTTCCCACGTGAAGTTTTACAATAGAGAGATCAGCCTAATAACACCTGTAGTAGTAAGTAACCTCTAAACCTATTCACGAGAGGGACGAATAATTACAAAAACGGCCGCCAGAGCTCACGGCGGAAAGTCCTAACTTAGTCACTGCTGCCGAGCACATGCAGAATACAATTGCAAATATCTCAGTTAATATTCAAGATAGAGAATAAATGTATATACAAAAATTTAGAGTTAATTTAATTTTCACTAAGATTGAATCTATAATATTTTTCGATACGACGTATAGTAAAGGAGATATTTTTAATTTTCAAATATCCCCCCCTCTAAACCCCCCCTCCCACTGGTCCTATTTCCGCCAGTAACGACCTTTATCTCTCTTTTTAAGAAAAACGCTTAAATATTAATTTTGGTATCTATAAAAAAAAAATTGAGACCGCTAGAGCGTTAACAGACAAATATATATATATATATATATATATATATATATATATATATATATATATATATAATTTTGAACGGACCTCATTTTCGTCATCTCCTGGGTAGGATCGATGGACATTTGAGGAAATTTTTCAAAACTCGCGTTATGAGTACGACCTCAATAGCTGATTTCCCTTAAGGGAAATCTGCTAAAATGTGGGCTGATGATTCTTTCCAAGATAACGGATAGTTTGTTTTACATTAAACTAAGCAGGTGGAAATATGTATTCCTTTTACAAATAATTACTACGTTATTAGATTAAAAATGTCCGTCACGCAGGGGCTGCGTAAACTAAGCAGATTTCCCATGTGAAGTTTTACAATAGAGAAATCTGCATACTGGTAACACAACACCACCGTGATTAGATAATGAGAAATCTTTCAGTTAATTAAAATAAATTCCCAACTGAAACGGCTTCTGAATTGTAAGAATAATTTATATTTTAGTAGTCCAAGAACTAAAGAAGGGGGGGGGGGCGGATGAACAGAACGTATTTGCATAAATCTCACAAAGTAACGAAGGTAAGGTAAGGTTAGAAACGACAGGTAAGGTTAGAAGAAGCTTCCACCTGACCCGAGAAGTTACGAAAATGGCCGACGTAATCCGAACTATACCCGACCACAGACTTCATAAAAATGCAAATATCTCCGTTAATATTCAAGATAGAGAATAAATGTATAACAATATTTATAGTAAATGCAATTAGCAATAAGATGGTAGTTATACAATTTTTCGATCAGATGCATAATAACGGAGATATTTTGAAGTTTCGAAAATCCTCCCCTCTAAACCCCCCCCCTCCCCTTGTCCAATTTCAGCCATTAATGAACTTGATCATTATTTTTACATAAAACGACTAACTATCGAGTTTTGTAGCGATCAAACACAAATTCCGACCGCTAGAGCGGTAACAGACAAATTTATATATATATATATATATATATATATATATATATATATATATATATATATAATTTTGACCACATTTTCGTCATTTCCTGGGTAGGATCTATGGACATTTGTAGAAATTTTTCAAAAATCGCGTAATGAGTACGACCTCAGTATCTGATTTCCCTAAAGGGAAATCTGGTAAAATAAATGAATTCTAAGAAGGTTTTTTTTTCAAGTAAACACTTTATGGATTCATTCAAGAATTTAGACGTTATTTTGTTTTATATCCTTTTTTTTAATTAATTTTTGTACAAATCAGAATCCATTCCTTTTCTTGTAAACTTGTTTCAAAGGATAACTTTATTGGCTACAATTTTTATGTCAATGACTTCAATAAAACGTTTGATTGATTGAGATAAAAAGTATTCTGATTCATTATAAAATTACAATACTAAATCTAGTAAATAGTTTTCAATGAAATTAATATGTTATATTTTAAAATATTTCAGTAATTGTTTTTCTTTCCTGATCCAGACCTGTTTGTTTACATTTCAGAAACTTCCTGTCTGGAAATTATTGAAATTTACTGACAGATTTCTTATTACCGTTTGTATTTATTCACTTAATATTCACGGCGGTGTTGTGTTATCAGTATGTGTATTTACCTATTTTCAAACTTTACAAGAGAAATCTGTTTAGCTTACGCAGCACCTGCGTGACGCACTTTGCTATATGTTGTAGTGCGTTTTGGGGGCGGCTCTATCTAAACTAATAGCAACTGCGTTATTATTCTTAAAGTTTGTTCAAGTGTCGAGTTTCGTTCAAAGCAGCCAGATATCGTTTGTATTACTATGTATGTGGGGGCTTATATCTTATTTGTAAGTTGACAAGAGCATTCTGTCAAGGTACCGTTAAGATAAGCCAGAGTCACCGTTAGTCCTGTTAGCGGGACAAAATAGAGAAAGCTGCAAGTAACGTCAAACTGAACTCAACAGGTGATATGCAGCGTGACTCGTTGACAGCTGGGATTGGCCAACTCCTCAAACTCAATTAGTCTAGTGAGTTTGGATCTTTCACTCTCTCAGCTCTAACAACTCACATAATGACAATGAGCACCGTTCAAATATAGTAAATACATTATTATTGTGGTTCATGAAATAACAGCTGATTATTAATATGACACTAGTAGGAGTGTGCGTATACTGAAAGCGGAGAACTATAAAATCCAAATATCTGGGTTAATACTCTGTGCAGAAAATATGTTTATAAATATAAATTTAATTTGCAATAAGATCGGTTCTACACAATTTTTCTATCTGACGTACAGTAACGGAGATATTTGGAATTTTCGAAATTCCATCCCTCCAAACCCCCTTGTCCGATTTTAGTCGTTGACGAACTTGATCTTTCTTCTTACATAAAAGTCCGTCCCGCAGGGGCTGCGTTAACTAAGCAGATTTCCCCCGTGCACCACATATTTGGATTTATCTCAAAACTTAAAAGTTCAATGAGAACAATATCTGGTATTTATGATTCAAATAGTGTGCTTCATGAGATAATAGAATATTGAAAATATGAAATGAGTAGGAGTGGGCCTTTACTAAAGGCCGAAAACTAAAAAATGCAAATATCTCTGTAAATAATCAAGATAGTGAAGAAATGTGCATAACAACATTTATAGAACATTACATTTGCAATAAGATTAGTTTTAAACAATTTTTCGATCCGATGCATAATAACAGAGATATTAAGAATTTTCGGAATTCTTCCTCTCTAAACCCCTCTTCCCCTGGTCCGATTTCAGCCATTAACGAATTTAATCTTTCTTTTTGTATAAAACGATTATATATCAAGTTTGGTAACGATAAGACAAAAATTGCGACCGCTAGAGCGGTAACAGACATATATATATATATATATATATATATATATATATATATAAATCTCCTGTCACGATGTTTGTCCGCGATGGACTCCTAAACTACTTAACCGATTTTAAATTAAATTGGCACACCGTGAGCAGTCTGGTCCAACTTGAGAGATAGGATAGCTTAGATCTTTAATTATAGTCGCAATTTTATTTTATTTCAAATTATTTGTCTATAATTAATTGACAGTCACAATTATCTGTTAACTCCAAAATATTCTAACAGATGTGCATGTCATATGTTATTCACTAACAACTTTGTAATATGCTCATTCGTTACAAAATTAAATGGAAATAATAAATTTAAAAATTAATTCTTTTGTATTGATTTCTGCTTAATATAAACTGTAAGAAAATTTTAATCAATCGTGTTCAACGTCCTTCCCCTTCAAATCCTAATCCCTTGAATTTGTGTACCAACTTCAACATTTCCGTCTTGGTTCGTAAATAATTTCATTGTACTAAAGGGTTGTAGTCGTAGAAAATCTGTCATGGAGGTCACCATATTTTTTTACAAATACCATCTATGTAAAAAGCATGGTGGACCCCGTGACTGATGTTCTCCTACCGTTCCTCTTAAATTGTATACTACAATGTAATATAACAATAACTTTAGCCACAGCAACGCGTGGCCGGGTCTGTTATATATATATATATATATATATATATATATATATATATATATATATATATATATATATACAGTTTTGAACGGACCTCATTTTCGTCATCTCCTGGGTAGGATCGATGGACATTTGAAGAAAAATTTCAAAAATTTCGTCATGAGTACAACCTCAATAGCTGATTTCCCTTAAGGGAAATCTGCTAAAACAAATACCTATATATTAGACTGTTACCGCTCTAGTGGTCGCAATTTTTGTTTGATCGTTACCAAACTCGATATTCGTTTTATGTAAGGGGAAGGGGGGGGGAGGTTAGAAGGGGAGAATTTTAAAAATTCGGAATATCTCCATTAATATAAGTCGGATCAAAGAGGTGTATAGAATAAATCTTATTGCAAATTAAATGTACTATAAATATTGGTATATACATTTATTCTGTATCTTGAATATTAACCGAGATTTTGGCATTTTTCAGTCTTCAGCCTTTAGTAAACCTTCACTTCTACTCGGGTTACATAAACAATACTCTGTTATATAATAAATCTCATTATTCGAAGAACAAAGTATTGTTTTCCAGAGACATTTATTATACGAGATACATGCAAATATGTTTTTGTGACGACCCCCCCCCCATCTTAAATTTTGGACTACTAAAATTTGATTGATTTAGATAAAGATTGTTTTCATTCATTATAAATTACAAATTTTGCAATAAAATTAATATTTCATATTCTGATATGTTTCAGTTATTGCTTTTCTTTCCGGTGAGCCGTTGGCAGACCTGTTGGACCAGAGGCTCCCCGTCTTGTGGTTTCTTATTATTTTTTGTATTTATGATAAGGAATGTGCTATTGTCTTACCATTATATAGATTTATCTATTGTTATACTTCACCAGGGAAATCTGCTTATTTTACGCCGCCCCTGCGTGACGGGCCTTTTTAATTGACTTGGAAGGCGGAAGCTAATCTAGAAATATTACTCGAGTAGAAATAATTTTCGATTAAATCTGATCTAATTGGGATTGACTTAATAGCCATGTTCACCGGAGAGAAGGTTATGAAGGCGTGAGAATGCCTCCATATTGCTTTCTCTGGTGTGGAAAATAGACTTTCTAGAGTTTCCTCCCACGCCATCTTATAACCCACCTTTCTACAGATGGGTACAA
This sequence comes from Riptortus pedestris, assembly GCA_019009955.1. Classification (NCBI taxonomy): domain Eukaryota; kingdom Metazoa; phylum Arthropoda; class Insecta; order Hemiptera; family Alydidae; genus Riptortus; species Riptortus pedestris. The sequence continues at coordinate 142,476,701 of CM032231.1, read as the reverse complement.
CTTTCAATATGTATTGCACCACATTGCAAATACATTTAAGGCATCTGTGATTTGATTACTTGATACCTAGAGTGGCGAGTTCGATTCCCGCTTGGGCAAAGGAAATTATTTAATGACGGAGTTTATTAAATAACATCCGAAGTCCCGCCCTGGCTAGGAAAGGGTGGTAACCTGTAGATAGCCCGTCCCAATTAGCCTTAGTTGCAAAAATCGGACGTTTATAATTTATAATAATAATGATAACTTGATAAATTCTTATACTTATCTTTTACTTTATATTTTGAGTTATGCCAGCAGGTTTTAGAAGATTTCCCTCATATGCTATTGATGATTTTCGAAAACTTTCTTCAAATGACCATCGATCCTACCCAGGAGATGACGAAAATGAGGTCCGTTCAAAACTGTATATATATATATATATATATATATATATATATATATATTTTTGTTTGATCGTTACCAAATTCGATATTTAATCGTTTAATGTAAAAAGAAAAATCAAGTTCGTTAATGGCTGAAATCGGACCTGTGGGAGGGAGGGTTTAGATGAGGGGATTTTCGAAAAATCGACATATCTCTGTTACTATACGTCAGATCGGGAAACTATATAGAATCAATCTTATTGGCGAATAAAATTTCTATAAATACTGTTATATACATTTATTCTCTATCTTGAATATTAACCTGAAATGAGATAATTGAGATATTTGCATTTGTATTAAGTGTGTGTCAATAATGGGCGAGATGAGATCGGGTATTGTCGTAATCTTCCGGATTAGTTCGGCCGTTTCCGTAACTATTCGGCTCTCGTGTAAGCTTCTTCTAACCGTTCTTGTCGTGTCAGGTTTTCCTTTGTGAGATATATGCAAATATGTTCTGTTCATTCATCCCACCCTCTTCTTGGGCTACTAAAATTTGAGTTATTAAAATATAAATTATTCTGATTCATTATAAATTGCAGTACTAGATATAGTGCATAGTTTTCAATAAAACGAATATGTTATATTCTGATATGTTTCAGTTATTGTTTTTCTTTCCTGTGAGCCATAGGCAGACCTGTTTGTTTACATTTGAGACGCTTCCCACAGGAAGGGGAAATATTTCTTATTACCGTTTGTATTTATTCACCTAATATTCACGGCGGTGTTGTGTTAGCAGTATGTAGGTTCATCTATTATTAATCATCACGAGGAAAATCTGCTAAGTTTACGCTGCCACTGCGTAACGGACTTTTCAAAATTATGTTCATTACTAAATTTAGCTCATTATGATGAGGCAGAGCCTTGAGTTTTATTAGTATTTATTATGCAGTAATTTTCAGGAATAATTGTTTAAATCAATACAGAGAAATGATTATTCGAATTAGTTCTGATGTTTACGAGAAGGAACTCTGAATAATTTTGAATTCTTGACGCCCACCCTCAACTTTTAGCCTTGAAGTTGAAATCACAAAATGAACTAAAAGCCAAAGAGATATTAACTTTAAGACAATTTTAATTAACTCGAAAGCACTCATTTTAATGAATAGATGAAGTATTCTTAGCAGCAGACTATTTGAACTTTATATGAAATTTTGAAAGCTTATTATGACAGTTAAAAACTTTAGGCAAATGAAAGTTTTAATCTCATTTTTTAAAAATTGGGCTTACTTTTCCCGAGCATTAAGTACATTCTTAATTATCACAACTAACTTTAGAACTAATCAAACGAACATTCAGACTACAAAATCTGTTGATGGGGGCAAAAAACCTAAAAAACAAAATGACCTGTAGTACTTCATTTCAGTCCGTCACGCAGAGGCTTCGTTTACTAAGCAGATATCCCACGTGCGTCACCTCAAAAATTGTATTTACTTCAAAACTTGAAATTCCAAAGAGAACAATATTCGATATTTAGGATACCAATGAAGTGTTTCATAACATAATAGCACAGTGTTAAAATGAGATGTGAAAAAGTGGAAGTTTACTAAATGCCGAAAAATAAAAAAAAAATGCAAATATCTCGGTTAATAATCAAGATAGTTGAAAAATGTACGTAACAACATTTATAGAATATTACATTTGCAATATGATTGGTTCTATACAATTTTTCGATCCAACGCATAATAACGGAGATATTAAGAATTTTCGAAATCCTCCCCCTCCAAAACCACCATTCCCTTTGATCGATTTCAACCATTAACGAATTTGATCTTTTAGCCGATTTCCCATCGGGGGAAATCAGCTATTGAGGTTGTACTCATGACGGATTTTTCGAAAATTTTCTTCAAATGTCCATCGATCAAACCTAATAGATGAAGAATATATATATATATATATATATATATATATATATATATATATATATATAATATATAAATATATATGTCTGTTACTGCTCTAGCGGTCGCAATTTTTATTTGATCGTCACCAAACTCGATATTTCGTTTCATGTAAAAAGACAGATCAAGTTCGTTAATGGCTGAAATCGGAACCAGTGGGAGAGGGGGTTTAGAGGGATTTTCAAAAATTCAACATATCTCCGTTATTATGTATCGGATCGAAAAACTGTATATAACCAATCTTATTGCAAATTAAATTTCCTATTAATATTGTCATATACATTTATTCTCTATCTTGAATACTAACCGAGATATTTGCTTTTTTTATGAGATCGGGGGTGGATAACGGATGAGAGTGTTTCCCGCCAAAAGCTAGATCGGCCGTTTTCCTTAACTGTTCGGCTCTCGGTGAAATTTCTCTATTGTAAAACTTCACATTGGAAATCTGCTTAGTTTACGCAGCCCCTGCGTGACGGACGTTTCTTTTAATATAAAACGATTATATATCAAGTTATACACAGATCTCTATACATATATAGAGTTTTGAAACGAACCTCATTTTCGTCATCTACTAGGTGACAATTTCGAAAATGTCCATTAGTACGACCCTCAATACCCGATTTCCCTGGGGAAATCTGCTAAAATTGTTTCATTTGAAGGAATATTCGATATCTTTTGTGTAAATTATAGGTCATTTTGTTTAAAAAGTGTGTCACGCAGGGGATGCGTAAACTAAGACCATTTCCCTACGCGCTCACCGCCTCACATATTCTGGCAGAAAACCAGCAAGTAAGTATTACTCACTTAATATATGAGGTACAAAATAAATTGCATCGAACGACAGTTGTAGAGTATCAATATTTTAACAAGATTAGTTCTATGTTTTTCAAAACGACTGATAGGAACGGAGTTTTTAGCAGATTTCCATAAAGAAAAATCAGCTATTGAGGTCGTCCTCATGACGCGATTTTCGAAATTTTGCTTTTTCATAGACTCCATAACTGCATTTTGTTTCTTTGGTGTCTGTTTGTTTATTTGTTTATTGTTTGTTACCTTTTCACGCATAAGCGGCTGAACCGAATTTTATGAAACTTGGTATGTTTATTACTACTAACTCAACATTGACTTTAGGCTATGTTAATATTCTCTGAGACGAACAGGAGTGGGGGTTATAAGGGAGGCCTGACATTAAAAATAGCGATATTTCGTTTCCTATTGGTTTTTCGGCAAATATAAACGTAACAAAAGTTGTTTATTTTTAAATTTTGAGTAACCTTTGTTCTATACATTTTTTTCGTATACCGAATTATAAACGAGATATACGCTAAAACCTATAGCGGAAGTGAACAATTTTATTTGGCACAAAAGACTCAACCGAACTAAATAAAACTCGTTATGTGTATTAGCACTAACGCCGTCCACATAATAAGCCAAACTAAAATTTCTAGGGACGGGCAGGAGTGGGGGTTATAAGGTAGGCCTGAAATTGAAAATAGTGATATTTCGTTTCCTATAGGGGTTTCGGCAAGTATGCACATAGCAAAAGTTGTTTATTTTGTTATTTAGAGAAACCTTTGTTATATACACTATCGTCGTATACCGAAGTATAAAGGCGTTATACGTTAAAAATTATAGCGGGAGTCAACAATTTTATTTGGCACAAAAGACTCAACCGAACGAAATAAAACACTCGGTATGTGCATTAGCACTAACCCAATCCTTGTAATAAGCCATACTAACATTTCTAGGGACGGGCAGGAGTGGGGGTTGTAAGGGAGGCCTGAATTTAAAAATAGTGATGTTTCTTTTCCTATTGTGGTAATATGCACATAACAAAAATTGTTTATTTTGTTATTTAGAGAAATTTGCTCAACAATTATTTTCAATATGAACTACCAGGTACCTCACCTGGAATAGTTAATTCAAATGTATGTTAATATTTTTCCTTAATAATTTAAATCTATGCATAATACACTGGAAACGGGAAATATGACAATATGGAGGACAGTGAAGTCTTACATAAAAATTTTATTTTATTATTAACAAATCCACAGAAACGACGGGTATTAACCCTAAACACTGGGACGGGTAAATGTCACAATATTGTACAAAATAAAGCCTTGACAAAAAAATACCATCACCATTCAGACCCAAATGAAGTCCCGGGCGAAGCCGGGTTTTTGAGATATTATATATATATATATATATATATATATATATATATATATATATTTGTCTGTTAACGCTCTTGAGGTCGCAATTATAGTAATCCTAGAACTTAACACGTTATATTATTAAATTATATAACAGAGTATAGTTTATGTCATCAGTAGTGCTGAAGGCTGATAACTGAAAAATACAAATATCTCGGTTAGTATTAAAGATAGGGAATAAATGTATATAACAGTATTTATAGTGCATGTAATTTACAATAAGATTGGTTTTATATATTTTTTCGATCCGACGTACAGTAACCGAGATATTTCAAATTTTCGAAAATCCCTCATCAAACCTCCCCCTCCCGCCACTGGTCCGATTTCAACCATTATCGAATTTGATCTTTCTTTTTACATATCGAGTTTAGTAACGACCGCTAGAGCGTTAACAGACAATTATAACCGAGCTTATATTCGTGATCTCCTGGGTGGCATTGATGGACATTTGAAGAAATCTTTAGGAAATCGCGTCATGAGTACGACTGAGTCCTTTAAGGAAAATCTGCTATTCGTGACCGGTAGAGCGGCAACATTGAAATAAATATAATTTAGAACGGACATCATATTCATCATCTGATATGTAGGATCGATGGATAGTTGAAAGTATTTTTCGAAAATACGCTAAAACCTATAGCGGAAGTGAACAATTTTATTTGGGACAAAAGACCTAACCGAAATAAATAAAACTCGGTACGTGTATTAGCACTAATGCCTTCATTATAATAAGCTATACCAACATTTCTAGGGACGGGCAGGAGTGGGGGTTGTTAGGAAGGCCTGAATTTAAAAATAGTGATGTTTCGTATACTATTCGTTTCCCAGCAAATATGAATATAACTAAAGTTGTTTATTTTTTTATTTAGAGTAACTTATTGATATTCATTTATGTCTATTAACAAAGTATAAACGAGATATACACTTTAAAATAAAGCGGGAGTCAAGTATTTTATAGAGCACTAACGATTAAACCGAACTTAACTAAACTCGGTATGTCAATTAGTATTAATTCTTCCATGATTAAAAGCTATATTACAATTTTTAGGTTAGAATGGGAGTGGGGGTTATAAGGGAGACCTGAAATAAAAATTTCTCGATATTTCATTGTCTATTTGATTTTCGACAAACATGCACATAACAAAAGTTGTTTACTTTGTTATTTAAATTAACTTTTGTTTTATACACTTCTCCTGTCTGGACCAAGTAATTTGCGTAGAAATATTGATATGCTCAAAAACTCTTTCCAATATACATTCACAGGTACCTCACCTGCAAAAACTAATTAAAATCTATGTTAATATTTTGTCCTTAATAACTGAAATCTATGGTTAATGCACAGGAGACGGGAAATATGACAGTATGCAGGTCAGTGAAGTCTTACATAAAAAAATAATTTTATTATTAACAAATGCCAACGACGGGCATTAACCCTAAACACTGGAACGGGTAAATGTCAAAATATTGTGCAAAGTAAAGCCTTGCCAAAAATATACCATCACCATTCAGCCTCAAATGAATTCCCGAGCGAAGCCATACCATGGTATCTGAGCTAGTATATATATATATATATATATATATATATTTGTCTGTTAACGCTCTAGCTGTCGCAATTTTCGTTTGATTGTTACCAAACTCGATATTTAAACGTTTAAACCAAGTTCGTTAATGGCTGAAATCGGATTATTGGGAGGGGGTGGGGTTTAAAGGTGGATTTTCGAAAATTCGGAATATCTCCGTTATTATGCATCGGATCAAAAACTTGTATAGAACCAATCTTATTGCAAATTAAATTTCCTATAAATATTGTTCTATACATTTATTCTCTATCTTGAATACTAACCGAGATATTTGCATTTTTATTAAATTTAGGCGGATGAGGCATGACTGTTTCCCGCCAAAAGCTAGTTCGGTATGGAGATTTTCCTATTGTATAACTTCACGTGGGAAATCTGCTTAGTTTACGCAGCCCCGCAGCGTGACGGACTTTTTACATTTCAGACGCTTTCCGTTGTAGAGATTATTTACTTGTATATTGACTTAAAGGTTTTTATGTACTGTTTTTATATATACACTTAATATTCACGGTGGTGTTACCGGTATGCAAATTAATCTATTGTAAACATTCATGAGGGAAATCTGCTTAGTTTACGCAGCTCCAGCGTGACGGACTTTATTTTATTTAAATAATTTTCCTAAAGAACATATATTTTGTTCGAAGGACATTTGAACGCATGAGTACTACTTCAATTATGTTAATGTTAACTGCTTGTTGAGGGGGTAATAATTATTTCCTTGTATAAAAAGTGATGAATAACAATCACTGTTCAGTTTCTCGAGGGAATAAATAGCCTTGACATGATTTCCGCGAGAGATATGGATCCTTGAACAGTTAGTGGTAGTTTCTTGATAGCTTTTACAAGGCCGGACGAAACGCGTCGTCTCACAACTGCACCAATGTAGCAGTGGCTCTTAAAAAAGTCCGTCACGCAGGGGCTGCGTAAACTGAGCAGATTTCCCTCGGGAGATAAATCTACATACTACTAACACACCGCCGTGAATGCTGAGTGAATGAATACAAATGGCAATAAGAAATCTTTCCCCTGCCGACGGGAAGCGTCTGAAACGTAAACAAACAGGTCTGCTAACCTCTCATCGGAAAGAAAAACAATTACTGAAATATTTCAGAATATAAAATATTAATTAACAAAACTTTTTACTATATCTAGTACTATAATTAACCCAAGAATGTTAGTGATATTATTTCCCGCTTAATGGTACTGATACGTAAATTTTACGTGTGCAACTGGTAATTGGTGAAATTATTCAAAATTTGTTAATGTTTGGGACTATTTTTTTTATTTTATTAAAACATACACTTTTCTTTAACTTATATCTACGTTAATATCTAATAATGTGCACAACATTCCTTTCAGGCGCTTTGTTCGAAACACGTTCCGGAGGTTGTGTGCTCCATTCATATCCATTCTTACCAAGCACAACCCACCTTCTACATTTATTGTGACTGATCTGTCAATATTGTGTGGTTGAGAGGTTTTAGGTTTTTTCCTCTGTGTTTGTTCTCTTTCTTCGATTGCCTTGATGTCTTCTCAAATTTTCTCACTCTCATCGCTATCTAGCCCACTCTATGTTGCAATCATTTCCGAAGGCTCAACCTCCTCCTCACTTGGAGAATACTCCGGGTCATCATCCCTCTTCTATCCATAACCATTTATTTCATAATTGTCATTTTCCCCATCTGTGTAACCGGATAGTTCTTTCAACAAATTTCTGTTTTCTTCAACAAATGAAAATTTTTTCTCCATTTTTCCGAAACTATAAACAGACTATTTATATTCTTCTTATAGATCTTTGTCTTTTTTATATTCAAAAGTAAAAGTCAAAAACATTAAGAGGAAATAAATTATAATATAAAAAATAAATTGGAAGAAAATAAATTGAGAATAACATTAACTAAGTTATGGTATAAAAACCGGTTATTAGTAGTGATACGTAAATTTTACGTGCCAAAAAGTTGCGGTTAATGGTATTGATACGTAAATATTGTGTCGTTTTTATTTCAAAAAATAGTATTGGATGAGTGGGAAGGTACACTTAGCTGCATTTGGCGGAGGTCAAGTCCGAACTGTCTGGAGGGCTCATAGCTGAGGGGTGAGGGTGGTGGGGTCATTAACGGCCCTTTGATAACAGTTCAAACCAGATCATACGTAATTTTTACATGACCTACCATTCGAGGGTTAATAATGAATCAGAATAATGTTTATCTCAAACTATCAAATTTTAGTAAACCAAGAATTAAACACAGGAGGGGGTCACAAGAACATATTTGCATGTATCTCGTACATAAAAGTCTCTTGAAAACAATATCTGGTGTTTAAGTTTCGAATATCGCGGTTTATTATTTTTATTCTTTTATTAGAACATTGTTTGTCACATGAGTAGAAGTGGGGGTTTGCAGAAGTGTGAAAACTGAAAAATCCAAATATCTTGGTTAATATTCAAGATAGAAGAGAATAAGGGTATATAACAATATATATAGCATATTTAATTTGCAATATCATTAGCTTCATACATATAGTTTTGAAAAATTTCTTCAAATGTCCATCGATCCTACCCAGATGACGAAAATGAGGTCCGTTCAAAATTACGTATATATATATATATATATATATATATATATTTGTTGTTGGTAACGCTCTAGCGGTTGTAATTTTTGTTTGATCGTTACCAAGCTTCATATTTAATCGTTTTATGTAAAAAGAAAGATCCAGTTCGTAACTAGCGGAAATCGGACCAGTGGGAGGGGGGAGGTGTTTAGGGCGATTCTTGAAAATTCGAAATGTCTCCGTTATTGTGCGTCGGATCGAAAAATTGTATTGTATCAATCTTATTGCAAATTAAATTTACTATACATATTGTTTTATGCATTTATTCTCTATCTTGAATATTAACTGAGATATTTGCATTTGTATTGTGTGTGTAGTCGGCAGTACTCGGCTATGTTCGGGAACATCCGCAGAGAGCTAGTACGGCCGTTTCCCTCGTGAATAGATCTAGAGATATCTTCCTACTACTGTTATTATTAGGCAGATTTCTCTATTGTAAAACTTCACGTGGGAAATCTGCTTAGTTTACGCAGCCCCTGCGTGACGGACTTTTTCAATACGACGTATAGCAACAGAAATATTTCAAATGCTCGAAAATCCTCGCCTCTAAACCCCCCTCCTCCCCCCCACTTTCATAGGTTCGGTTTCTGCCATCTACGACCTCTATCTTTATTTTTACATAAAACGATTAAATATCAAGTTTTGTAACGGTCAAATAAAAATTTTCGCTGCTAGAGCGTTAACAGACATATATATATATATATATATATATATATATATATATATATATATATATATGCGTCTGTGTAAACGAACAAACAAAGAAACAGACACCAAAAGTACAAATTGCAGATCGTGTCTATGCCATGGGAAACGAAAAAGTATCGTGAAATTTAGAAAACAAAATTCGATGTACAGACAGAGGTTACAATTATATATATATATAAAACTATAATATTCCGTACTTCTCAAAGAAAAACGAAATCCAAGACTGGACAGTTATGGGGCAACTGTTCGGCTCAAGAGGAGTCCTCCATCAGATAACGGTGAAGATACTAATAGAACAAAGGCTAGCAAACGATGATCTGAAGAACTTATCCACACTTATCCTAAAATCATCAATAAGAATCTTCCATCATCATTTATATAAAAAATAAAGATAAAAATAATAAGCAGCACTCTCACCTGAGATATTCCCCTAATTTGCACCATTCAATTTATTCCAACTTTCCGTATACAATCATCATTGGGACTAAGTAGTGTAATATTTTTGTTTAGGTTGTTTTAGGATTAGGTTTTTAGCAGAATTCCCTTAAGGGAAATCAGCTATTGAGGTCGTACTCATGACGCGAGTTTCGAAAAATTTCTTCAAATGTCCATCGATCCTACCCAGGAGATGACGAAAATGAGGTCCGTTCAAAATTAAATCTAGATGTCTGTTACGCTCTAGCGGTCGCAATTTTTTGTTTGATCTTACGAAACTCGATATATAAACCGTTTTTATGTAAAAAGATAGATGTAGTTACGTTAATGGGCCTGTGAAATCGGACCTATATGGATGGTGGGAGTGTAAGAGAGGGGGGAATTTCGAAATTCATCAAAAATATCTCCGTTAATATTCTACGAGTCGATATATTGTATAGAAACAATCTTATTGCAAAATTAAAAACTTTACTATAAAGTATTGATATATACATTTATTCCTCTATCTTGAATATTAACCGAGAATATTTGCATTTTTATGAAGTCTGTGGTCGGGTATAAGGTTTCGGAATTAGGGTCGGGGGGCCATTTTCGTAACTTCCTTCCTCCGGCTCAGGTGGAAAGCCTTCTTCTAAACGCTATACCTTGGTCCGTTTCTAACCTTAACCTTACCTTTCGTACTACTTTTGTGAGATTTGTGCAAATAGGTTCTGTTCATTTTCCGTATCCCACCCCCCCCCCCCTTCCTTTTAGTGTCTAGGACTACTAAAAATTTTGAGTTTACATTAAAAATATAAATTATTCCTTACAATTCAGAAGCCGTTTCAGTAGGAAAGTTTATTTTAATTAACTGAAAGATTTCTCATTACCGTTTGTATTTAATCACCGTGGTGTTGTGTTACCAGTATGCAGATTTCTCTATTGTAAAACTTCACGTGGGAAATCTGCTTAGTTTACGCAGCCCCTGCGTGACGGACTTCTTTTACCCCGGGCCAGTGGTTGCCCACATATGCTCTAAAGGAAATCTGCTGGTTATCTCTCGAACAATACATTTGTTATGGATTTTACGCTGAGAGAATGAAACTCCCACGCTGTTTCACTTGCTTTTCCCGCCAGAAATATTACACAGCTGACTTTTTTCTACCCCGAGGAAAATATTGTTATGCAGATGAACTTTTTATACTCTGTTACGTGATATGTCCGGAGGTGAAGTTTTTATACAGGTAGAAATATTTTCCTCTGCCTCCATTCAGTTCCATTAATTAATTTTTGTAAATTCTGTTACCTTTTAACAGATTATATATAAATACATATGTATACATGTGTGTGTGTGTCTGTGTATATATATATATATATATATATATATATATACTCGTATATATATGGTGTTGTAGTTGTTCATTGAAGGTTTGGTTAATATTCGTGAAAGAGAGCTGGGTAAATTAAGCAGATTTCCCACGTGCGACACGTATTTGCATTTACCTCAAAACGTAAAAGTTCAATGAGAACAATATTTGGTATTTATGCTTCAAATAATGTAATAATGGGGGTTCACAGCAGACCTAAACCTAAATAATGCAAATATCTCGGTTAGAAATCAGGATAGAGCAAAAACGTACATGACAATTTTGATAGTACATTTAATTTACAATCAGATTGGTCCTATACAAACGTTCGATTCGACAGTTAAAGCACCAGAAGCGACCGTTGCCACACCTCCAGACGACACCTCAGCAGCCGATTCAGCATTCTTCAATAATTTAGTACAAATACCTCTCCTCCTCTTTCCCATTCCTCATTCCTGTCTCAGTAGTCGAATTGCTTGTATTTATGTAACTATTCTAAATTTGTACTGGTGTTACCAATAAAGTTTTTTTTGGAGATTCTGATAGCCGAGTATTTAGTTGACGTATCGTAACGGAGATATTTATAATTTTCTACAAACCCCCTCTAACCCCTCCCCCTCCTACTGGTACAATCTCAGCAATTAACGATCTTTCACATAAACATAAATTAACGTTTTTTCACATAAAACGATTAAGTACCCAGTTTGGAAACGATTAAACTAACATTGCGACCGCTAGGGCGTTAACAGTTAACAGTTATTTGTTCATGCCCGATATTTAATTGAAGGGCCAGGGGGAAAAAAGATGAAAGTCACTTTTTCGTCGAATTTAAGATATTAGCCCTATCAAGGGGCTTTGAAGGAGTAATATCATCTGGTAGACCAACAAGGAGTGAAAAAATATGACAATCGACCGAAATGTGCATGAAAAGATTCTGTTAAGGGGGAAAATAGTATTGCATGTCACAAGCAATAGTTTGCGATTCCCTGTGCTTGGCAGAATAAAAAATAGTACCCTAAATCGATACCTTCATCATTTAGTGACTGAGAAGCATCGTTTCGACCGTGTTGAAGTATATTTTCCCATTCGAGGGCATTCATTACCACGAATGTGATAAAAACATGAGTTACAAAAAAAAATCAACCAGCAGACTTAGGTTGATTTGAGCCCGATGAATGTGAGGGATGTTTATAAGAAATAGCAGATAGAGGCCGTTCGCCCTTTGCTCTGATTCAACTGCCACGAGCAAGAAACTTTTCAAGACATGAACAGAATTCTTGAATCCTAATACTGTGAATTTGCCGCCCCCTTTCCCACATGGCCCGTGCGTTGTTAAAGGGTGCCATGAATGAACATCCTTCAAAAATTGTTCCACTCGAAACACTTTTTTCCTGGTTGTTACATGTGAGCGCTTTAAATCCTTTGGAAACCACCAAAAAGGGGGGAAAGCACGCTAGAAAACGTCCTGGCTGATCCACGTAGGACCTTTAAACTAACTAACCTGTAAGATGGACCATTGCCGATTTCTCAACTAAAGTTCAACGACTTGCAACAACTAAAAAAAATTTTGGTTAAAACCCGTGCTGCAAAAGCGTTCTTTGAGAAATTTGCCGCAGCATAAATCCAGCATTTGTTCACGATGACAAGCAGCGAAGATGTATCCCGAGGTGATTACCCCATATGGAATAAATTTTCATAAAATTTTTTGTTCAGTGTTCAGTCTAATATAAGTTGTTCATTAAGTTTTTTTTCGACTTTCATCATTCATTTCATCTAGGGAGCTTCATGAGGTAATACTGGCATATAGTGATTACTAATATCTATTAGTAGAATTGATACACTGAAAAAAAAAGAAAAAAGGTATGATTGATATTACAAAAGGAGTTAATATAGAAATCAAAACTTTGTTTTTTTTCATTTTTCTCGAAATCACTTTTTGGTAACTTTCATCTTTATTCTTTTTTTTTTAATTTTTTTTTTTATTCTTTTCTTTTTTTCTTTTTTTTCCTTTTTTTTTTTGTTTCTTCTTTTCAGGGGGTGTTTTCCATTTTTCCATTCCCCCCGAGAACACCTTCAAATGTTTCATTCAATACTAAATACAATATTACTTAATGCCTTGAACCGGACCCGGAATGTGTGTTGTGTTGGGGTTATTACAAAAATTCAAAATATTTCCATTACAATGATTCGTCTAAAAGAATGTAATAGGTCAATATTTGTTAAATTATACAATTACAGTCTATTGAATTTCTTTTAACTCATTGTCGGTTATTGTTCAGAGTTATTAATACTTCCTTGTTCACAGGCGTGTCTTACCAGCACTTGGGAAATCTGCTTAGTTTCCGCAGCCCTTGCGTGACGGCCTTCGTGCCTCCTTATCCTCTAGATTGCTGACCCCTTCGCCATTGTCCCGTAGTCAACCTGTGTCGGGCCTCACATCCTGCAGGTGTGGCATTGTTCCGCCTTCTTACCTAACACAGGAACGGGATCTACTCTCTGCCAAGCCTCAAAACCACTTCGGCCCATTCCAAAGGCATCCCATTGAATATATCACATATCCATAATTGCAATACTGTGCTAAAAGTCCTATATCCATAATTACATTACTGTGTCAAAAGGCCTTATCCGTAGTGACATTTCTTAGTAAATAGGCCTATATCCGTAGTGACATTTCTTAGCAAATAGGCCTATATCCATAATTGCATTACTGTGCTAAAAGTCCTATATCCATAATGGCATTACTGTGCCAATAGGCCTATATCCGTAGTGACATTTCTTAGCAAATAGGCCTATATCCATAATTGCATTACTGTACTATAAGTCCTATATCCGTAGTGGCATTACTGTGCCAATAGGCCTATATCCGTAGTGACATTTCTTAGCAAATAGGCCTATATCCTTATTGACATTACTGTGCCAAAAGGCCTATATCCGTAGCGACATTTCTTAGCAATAGGCATATATCCATAATTGCATTACTGTGCTAAAAGTCCTATATCCATATTGGCATTACTGTGCCAAAAGGCCTATATCCGTAGCAACATTTATTAGCAATAGGCCTATATCCATAATTGCATTACTGTGTTAAAAGTCCTATATCCATATTGGCATTACTGTGCCAAAAGGCCTATATCCGTAGCAACATTTATTAGCAATAGGCCTATATCCATAATTGCATTACTGTGCCAAAAGGCCTATATCCGTAGTGACATTTCAATTGCGACCTATATCTTTAATTGCATTACTGTGCCAAAAGGCCTATATCCGTAGTGACATTTCCTTGTAAAAAGGCCTATATCCATAATGGCATTACTGTGCCAATAAGGCAAATTCCGTCGTGACATTCTCTTAGCAAATAGGCCTATATCCATAATTGCATTACTGTGCCAAAAGGCCTATATCCGTAGCAACATTTCTTAGCAAATAGGCATATATCCATAATTGCATTACTGTACTATAAGTCCTATATCCGTAGTGGCATTACTGTGCCAAAAGGTATATATACGTAGTGACATTTCTTAGCAAATAGGCCTATTTGCAGGAGCTGCGTAAACTAAACTGATTTCCCACGTGATGTTTAACAATAGAGAAATCTGCTTACTTCTAACAGTAGTAGTAACGAATCTTTAAACCAATTCACGAGGGACGAACAGTTACGGAAACGGCCGAACTAGCATTCGGTGGAAAGTCCCGAATATAGCCGATCTGCCCACCACACACAATGCAAATGCAAATATCACAGTTAATATTTAAGGAAGAGAATAAATGTATAGAACAATATTTATAGTAAATTTAATGTGCAAAAAGATTGATTCTATACAGTTTTTTTTGTCTTTTTCGATCCGAGTCCGACGCATAATAAACGGAGATTTTTTTTGTAATTTTTTTCAAAAATCCCCCCCGCCCACTAAAAAAAAAAAAAAAAAAAAATAAAGTAAACCCCAACCCAAAATAAAAAATAAACCCAAACACCCCCCAAAAATAAAAATAAAAAAAAAAAAATAAAACCAAACCCTAAACCCTAAAAAATAAAAAAAAAAACCCCACCAAAAGAAAAAAAAAACCCCCCTAAAGTTAAACCCCCAAACAACCCAAAAAAAAAAAGGGAAAAAAACCCTAAAAAACCTTAAACCAAAAAACCACAAAACCCCCCCCACTATACCAAAAAAAAAAACAATAAAAAAAGTAAAAAACCCCCCCCCGCCCTCCACCCTCCCACTTGACTTAGTTCCGATCAAGCCATTAACGAACTTGATCCTTTCCTTTTTTAAACAATAAAACGATTAAAATATGGAGTTTGGTAGTCGATCAAATCAAAAATTGCGACCGCTAGAGCGTTAACAGACATATATTCTTATATATATTAATATATATATTATATATTTATATATATATTTAAAGATAATATATATATATAATGTGTGCTGTTTTTTTTTTTCGAGGAAGTGTTTGTGGAAAAAATTCTTAGAGCATTTCCAATTATTTCGAGAATATTTATTACTTACCTCGCTCTTCAGATCAGGGCAAGACTAAGGATACGTTAAAAACTATTTGTACTAAACATTAACAGAAATTGTGCAACAGTGATGGTTACAGTAGTTTTTTTTAAAGTATCTTTAGTCCTGCCCTGAAGAAGGATAATAGTTATTTATTATACAAGTGACCGAAAGTCTATAATTTACAACTTAAGTGAAACTTATACCCACACCGAGCGAAGCGAGTGTGGTAATTTCATGAGAGGTTGTAAAAATCAACTTTCGTCACAAGTGTAATATTAATTTTTTTTCTGGTGTAAATCGTGTAATACATTATCAGGATCTGAACCAGAATATGAACAAAATTTAGATGTTGTGAAGATTATGGGTATGTTGGTTGGTAGTTAATATATAAGCATGGTTGTGAAAGGTTATAAGCATAGTTATAAAACAACAAGTGATGATTGTGAAGTAGTGCAGGTTATAAACAAGTGCAGGTTATAAACAAGGAAAGGTAATTATTATTAATATTTAAATTTTTAAAATATATTGATTATTTCCAACCCAATAACTCATTCACATTCAATTATTATTCTGTTAAAATAAATTCTTAACAAAATGTTAAGAAATCATTTAAAAGCATTTAATTTCAAACTTCAAATTATTTTTTAAATTTTATACTTATTATACTAATTAAGAAGGCAATTTCACTTTCTTCACTTCTATTGCAAAATGTTTCACTTTCTTCCACGTCATTTCAGTTTAAGTAAATGTTTAACCATTATTCAACACGATTACAGAAAAAAAATAAATATTCTCGAAATATTGGAATGAAACTAAGATTTTTTTACACTAACGACTGACTCTAAAAGTTTCCAAAAAAACTAACAACAAAACACAGTGTATGATATAAAATATATATAGTATATATATATATAAATATATATATTATGAGTAGATATATATATATATTAATAATTTATAAAACAGGACCTCATTTTCTTTTTTCTTCGTATCTCATTGGGTTAGGATTGATGGACATTTGAGGAAATTTTTCAAAACACGCGTCCTGAGTGCCACCTCAATAGCTGATTTCCCTTAAGGGAAATCTGCTAAAAAATCGCACCCTGGTAGCAGTAGTAAAGCCTTTGTAATAAATGGCATTTCTTAATGGTTAAACCCTGAATGGAATTTAATCAAGCAAAAGGAAGAGGGGTGGTTTTATCTCCAAGCTTTTTGTATTAAACGGAACTCCATCGCCTCTTATCGTCAGATCAATTTGATTGTTGTAAAAGTCAAAGACGGCCGTTCACCCTCAACTGGGAACATGGCTCATTGTTATGTAACTGGGAAAATCCTAAGGTACTGAACCCATTGTTTCATTAATTTTCCGTTTTTCTCTTCTTTTTTTTTTTCAAACGGTAGAGTTTTAATCTTAGTATTTTTTTTTTCTAGAACAATTTAATTGCTTTTATGCAATAAATGGTGGGTGTTAATGAAGATGGAATTTATGGTGTGAACATTCAACATCTTCAAATAATGTAGAACAAACTTTGTTGGATTTTTGAGAAAAAATTTTTTTGTTTAATACCCGCATCTCTAATTTATTTTTAAAAATATAAATGTCCGCCACTCAGCGTAAAATAAGCGGATTTCCCACGTGAAGTTTCACAATAGAGATATTTCACGAGAGCCGAACAGTTACGAAAACGGCCGTACTAGCTTTTGGCGGGAAACTCACGTCCGTTATCCGCCCAGATTTAATAAAAATGCAAATATCTCGGTTAATATTCAAGATAGAGAACAAATGTATATAACGGTATTTATAGTAAATTTAATTTGCAATAAGATTGATTCTATACAATTATTCGATCCGTCGCATAATAACGAAGATATTTCGATCCCCCCTCTCACCCACTGGTCCGATTTCAGACATTAACGAACTTGATCTGTCTTTTTACATAAAACGATATAATTCCAAGTTTGGTAACAATCAAACAAAAATTGCAACGCTAGAGCGTTAACAGACAAATATATATATCTATATATATATAAAATTGTAACCTCTGTCTGTACATTGATTTTTTTCGCGAAATTTCACGATAACTTTTCGTTTCACATGCCATAGACACCATAACTGCATTTTGTTTCTTTCGTGTATGTTTGTTTGTTTGTTTGTTTGTTTGTTTGTTTGTTTGTTTGTTTGTTTGTTTGTTTGTTACCTTTTCACGCATAAACGGCTGAACCGAATTTTTTGAAACTTGGTATGTATATTACTACTAACCCAACTTAGACTTTAGGCTATATTAAAATTCTCTGAGATGAACAGGAGTGGGGGTTATAAGGGAGGCCTGAAATTAAAAATAGCGATATTTCGTTTCCTATTGGTTTTTCGGCAAATATGAATATAACAAAAGTTGTTTATTTTGTTATTTAGAGTAACTTTTGTTATGTACATTTTTTTCGAATACTGATTTATAAACGAGATATACGCTAAAACCTATAGCGGAAGTGAACAGTTTAATTTGACACAAAAGACTCAACCAAAATAAATAAACCTCGGTATGCGTATTAGCACTAATTGCTCCATTACAATAAGCGGTACCAACATTTCTAGGGACGGGCAGGAGTGGGGGTTATAAGAGAGGCCTGAAATTCAAAATAGCGATATTTCGTTTCCTATTGGGTTTTCGGCAAATATGTACATTACAAAAGTTATTTATTTTATTATTTAGAGTAACTTTTGTTATATACACTTTTTTCGTATACCGAATTATAAACGAGATATAAACTAAAACCTATAGCGGAAGTGAAGTATAAGGGTGGTCTGAAATTAAAAATAGTGATATTTCGTTTCCTATTGGGGTTTCCGGAAATATGCACTTAACAAATGTTGTTTATTTTGTTATTTAGAGAAACATTTATTATATACACTATCGTCGTATAAAGAAGTATAAACGAGATATAATCTTAAAACTAGAGTGGGAGCCTATAATTTTGTTGGCACTAACGATTGAACCGAACTTAAAAAAAAAACTCGGTATGTGAATTATCATTAATTCTTCCAAGATTATAAGCTATATTAACATTTTTAGGTTCAAACAGGAGTGGGGGGGGGTGTTGTAGGGGAGGCCTGAAATGAAAAATAGCGATATTTCGTTTCGCATTGATTTTTCGATAAATATGCACATAACAATAGTTGTTTATTTTGAGTAACATTTGTTGTATTCACTTTTTTTGTAAAATGGTGTAAACACGGGATATACGCTAAAACTATAGTCGGAGTCATTCATTTTATTAGTGTTTATTTAAGCGTTTTTAATGAATGCATATTATGAAAAATGATTTTGTGTTAGTCACGTATGATAACTCTAAATATGATTCGGATTAGTGAGGTTATATATCTCCGTCGCCTCCTTCTCATTTATTTATTTTTCCTAGAAAATAACATTGTTATTTATTTCCAATAGAAATGTAAACCATAAGAGCATTTCCGTTATTTAATTTGTATAATGTATTATTTAAACAAAGTCATGCTGAATTGGCACAAGGAGCGTTAGCGGAAGTTGTAGGGAAGCAAACTCTTTGGTTCTGCTAATATATATCTTATTTCCGATATTTTGATGTTATTGAAACAAATATGTACCATCATAACAATTTGACGTTAATGGTAATGCCATTATGAAAAAAGACAATATCCGGTTAAACTTAATATGATTTAAAGTATTACTTATTTTGCTGGGAGGGCTACAATCTCTTCCCCTCACCTATCTCTTTAAATATAAATGAAATTATTTTTAGGGTAATACTATTATTTAATTCCGTCAGGTAGATAAATTATTAAAATAATACTCTGAATCAATAATTTAAGGAAAACATGGTGTTTAGCACTCATGCTGGACCGGAAGATGAGAGGAGCCTAAACAGTTAATTGAGTTATCTTATTTCCAGTGAAACGCTGCCATTCCTGGAAGTGATTTCCACTGCTCTGCAATTATGCTATTACGAATATAATCTAATGTACAAAACTATGCTTAAACTACATGTGCTCGAGTTGGTTTTTGACAGGAAATAAGTTTCATTATATATTTAATTGTAATAAATGCAAGCCATGACTATGATTTTAAGTATTCAAAAAGGAGACTTAAAAAGTGGAAAGGGGTAGATTAGGAACACATTTTTATTTATTCTTCAAGAGTAAAATTTCTCATTTATAAGTCGCCTGCCTGACCCTCACGGGAAAACAATACGCCCAGACGGGAAGTGTAGCAAACATTGAAGCCTTGCCCAAAAAAATACTATGCACACAGCAACGACGGGTATAGACCCTAAACACTGGGACTGGGAAATGTCAAAATACTGTGCAAACTAAAGGCTTACCAAAATAATACCATCATCATTCAGTCTCAAATGAATTCCCGGGCGAAGCCGGGTACCTTAGCTAGTATATATATATATATATATATATATATATATATATATATATATATATATATATACATATTTAATTTTGAACGGACCTCATTTTCGTCATCTCCTGGGTAGGATCTATGAACATTTGAAGAAATTTTTCGAAAATCGCGTCATGAGTACGACCTCAATAGCTGATTTCCCTTAAGCGATAAAAAAAAGTCCGTCACGCAGGGGCTGCGTAAACTAAGCAGATTATCAATGTGAAGTTTTAAAATAGAGATATCTGCATACTGGTAGCTCAACACCACTGTGAGTAAATACAAACGGTAATGAGAAATCTTTCAGTTAATTTTAATAAATTCCCAACTGAAACGGCTTCTGAATTGTAAGAATAATTTATAGTTTAATTACTCAAATTTTAGTAGTCCAAACTAAAGAAGGGGGGGCGGATGAACAGAACGTATTTGCATAAATCTCACAAAGTAACGAAGGTAAGGTTAGAAGTAGCTTCCACCTGAGCCCGGTAGTTACGAAAACGGCCGAACTAATCCGAACCATCCCGACCACATGTCCCAGAGACTTCATAAAGACGCAAATATCTCGGTTAATATTCAAGATAGAGAATAAATGTGTATAAAAATATTTATAGCAAATTTCATTTGCAAAAAGATTGGTTCTCTACAATTTTTTGATCCGATGCATAATAACGGAGATATTTCGAAGTTTCGAAAATCCTCCCTCTCTCTCTGGTCCGATTTCAGCCATTAACGAACTTGATATGTCTTTTTACATAAAACGGTTAAATATCGAGTTTCGTAACGATCAAACAAAAATCTTGCCCGCTAGACGTTAACAGACAAATATATATATATATAAACTCGCGGACAAAAAAAAACGGCGCACCTACATTTTCGTCTACAATTTCTCAACTAAGTATACCAAAAATCATACCGATTTTTTTTTTATTTATTATTTTATCTAAGAATTTATATAGGTACTGGGTAAAATAGAGAAAAACCAAAAAACAAATGAAGTAAGCGCACAATAAAATTTAATACACAAAAAGTAATTTTGGTAAAACAACAAAATAAAAAAATTTCTGTACGATTTCAAAACAAAAATTATGGGAATTTCTTTTACCTCGGTTTAGTACCGTGTGTTACCCCCTCTAGCTTGAATCACCGCCGAACTGTCAGAGCCAGACGTGTACTAATGAAACGTGGATTACAGAATTCAGCAGTCTTATCTCCAACATAATTCTTTGGATCCTAATACCACTTCGGATTATTGACAAGAAAGTGTCAAGGTACATATAGCGTCATGATAAAACCAGTAGCACGACTGATCACTGATAAATGTATTTTTATTTTTAAAAATCTCTGTGCGCCTTTTTTTTTTTCCGCGAGTTTATATATATATATATATATATATATATATATATATATATATATATATATATATATATATAATATATATATATAATATACAGTAGAATCCCGATAATTCGTATCATCAGGGACTGACAATTTAGTACGAATTATCGGGAATACCAAATAACGGGAGTACAAAATAAAAAAAAAATAAAAACATTTTAATGTTAACATGCGTTTATTAAGAAAACCATACATGTCTGGTAAGAATCAAGACTATGCAATAAATTAGTTTTACTAAATGATACATACGATATATATATAAATAGTCAACAAGTAAACATCTTTGCTAGAAAAAATCCGTAATTTTTTTTTGGCACAACCCTTGCATTCGTGTATTGTCAATTGCTCTGTCAAGAGTGTTCAGAGCAAAAAATACCTCATCACCAACATCTGATTTCGCCAAAAAATGGCGCACATTGTTGACGTATTGTTTAGCATCCTTAGCATTAATTATTGGTACGTCATCTTCATCTCC
Organism: Riptortus pedestris; assembly: GCA_019009955.1. Classification (NCBI taxonomy): domain Eukaryota; kingdom Metazoa; phylum Arthropoda; class Insecta; order Hemiptera; family Alydidae; genus Riptortus; species Riptortus pedestris. The sequence goes on along the minus strand of CM032231.1, from coordinate 142,454,699 downwards.
CTCTCCCTCTTCACCGTCAACGTCCTCAGGTGGAGCTAAAATTTCTTCGTCGGTCAACATTCCTGCTACTGCCAGGCCGTCGTCAAAATGGACGAAATCTTCGAATGTTATGTGATTTTCCTCATTTTGTGAAAGGCGATCCCATTCTAAAAGACTTTCAACGTCTTGTTCTGCATCATCTGTAAACGGAAGTTCCTCTTTGCTAAAACCACAGGCTCGAAAACAGTTTTTTATTGTGGTCTCGCTAACGTTTTGCCATGCCTTGTCAGCTATGTTCATAGCTGAAAATAAAGTAATTTTATGATTCAGTCCATCCTCGATTCTGTCAAGAAGCTGCATCACTACTTCTTTGCGGTAAAACGTTTTGAAAGTTTTAATTATGCCCTGGTCCAGAGGCTGCAACTTAGAAGTTGTATTGGCGGGTAAAAACACAACTTTAACATTGCTGAGAGAGGGGATTGAATTGTGGGCCGAACAATTATCGATGAAAAGCAAAATTTTTCGTGGTTTTTTTTCATATCTACATTAATTAATTGTATCCATTCGTTAAACAACTCTCCCGTCATCCATGATTTTTTATTTGCACGATAGGTCATTGGAAATGATTTTATGTTTTTAAAACATCTTGGTTTGGCCGACTTACCTATCATGAGTGGTTTTAATTTCTCCGATCCATCCATATTGGCTGCCAACAGTATTGCTACACGTTCCTTACTATTTTTTCCGCCATGGCATTTTTCTTCCATGAAGCACATAGACCGATCAGGGAGACCCTTTGAACAAACGTTATCTGACACACTTGCACTCTCCCCACTAAGCTTCAACACCCGTTTCTCGGCTTGAATATGTTTTTTTTTTCATTAGGTTCGTTTTTTTTTTTAAATTAGTACTTCCACTTTGAACAAACGTTATCTGACACACTTGCACTCTCCCCACTAAGCTTCTTAAATTTTATGTTGTGTCGTTTTTTAAATCTGTCGAACCATCCATCACTTGCACGAAAGTCTTCAATACCCATTTTTTCTGCAAAAACTCGGGCTTTTTCCCTTAAAATATTTCCTCCAACTGGTACATTTGAATTTCTTGCTTGCGCGAACCATTGTTTTACCTTATCTTCAACCCCTAACCACCCCTAACCACCCCTTCAAGTTGTGGATAATCGCCAGTCTTGAAGCGTTTTATTTTGCTGTCCGATGACTGGGATGTAATTTTATCTTTGTTCTTTAGAATCGATGTTATTGTGGAACGAGGGACGTTCAAACGTTTGGATACATCAATTTGCTTACAACCACTAGCGACGGCGTTTAGAATTTGTTGTTTCTCTTTAATAGAGAGGCTAACATTTTTCGGGGGCCTGGTAATTTATATCGTAGTTCATAGAAAAGTTGTCTCTCTCACTCGCTCTCCCCTTTGTCTCTGTAAAAACAGTAGGAATTACGTGGTTTCCTCGGAAAATTATCTCGCACTCATTCTGCTCTCTGGTCTCTCATTGGCCTCTCTCCCCCTCTTGCAAACAGTACGAATTAACGAGTTGTTTAGCACTGGAAATACGAATTATAAGACGTTTTTAGGTGACCTCGAACATAAAATTGATACGAATTACCGAGGGGTTATTTATACCATATATCGGGATTTTCTCTAAGGACCGGCAAGTTTGTACGAATTATCCGGAAATACGAATAATCGGGATACAAAATATCGGGATTCCACTGTATATATATAATTTTGAACGGACCTCATTTTCGTAATCTCCTGGGTAGGATCGATGGACATTTGAAGAAATTTTTCGAAAATCGCGTCATGAGAACAACCTCAATAGCTGATTTCCCTTAAGGAAAATTTGCTAAAATGCGAATATCTCGGTTAATATTCAAGATAGAGAATAAATGTATATAACAGTATTTATAGTAGATTTAATTTGCAATAAGATTTTCTCTGAACTCTTTTTCGATCCGACGTACAGTAACCGAAATATTTGGATTTTATAGTTTTCAGCCTTCAGCAAACCCCCACTTCTACTCAGGTTACATTAACATTACTTTGTTAGGTAATAAACCACATTATTCCAACTTCAAATACTTAATATTTATACCTTTGTTATACGACATTTATGCAAATATGTTCTGTTGACCTCTCCCCGTTATAAGTTTTTGGACTACTTAAATTAGATTTACTGAAATAAAAATTATTTTGATTCATTATAAATTACAGTACTAGATATAGTAAATAGTTATCTATCAAATTAATGTGTTATATTCTGATATATTTCAGTAATTGTTTTTCTTTCCTGTGCGATTTGGGTTGACATACCTAATTGTTTATATTTAAGACGTTTCCTGTCAGGAGCTTTCTTATTACCATTTATATTTATTCACTTAATATCCAAGGTGCTATTATCCAATATGCAGAACAATTACTGAACTTCGCGAGGGAAACCTGCTTAGTTAACGCAGCCCGTGCGTGGCGGACTTTTTTCTTATTTATTAGCGCATGGATATAGTTCACGACAATGATGTCACAACGGTTTCACAAAACGAGATTTCCATTGAGAAAGAGGTTAGAAGCTTCTAGAGAAATTAATAATTTCTAGCCTGGAGAGCGGATAAAATTAGGCAGGGCATCATTCCTCTTTTCTTGTTTTAAGTACTTGATAAGGGTGGGAACTTGCTAAAGGAGATAAAACGGGAAAGCTGTCTAGAAAGTTGTTGATAGTTGTGAAAGAGTTTGTGGGTCGGTGAAGCAGCATTAACTCTTATGGAATATTCGTTTTAAATCTCTCTAGCAATGGACAACTTTCAAAAGGCCTATATCCATAATGTCATTACATAGCTAATAGGCCTATATCCATAATGTCATTACTTAGCCAATAGGCCTATATCCATAATGGCATTACTTAGCCAATAGGCATATATCCATAATGACATTACTTAGCCAATAGGCCTATATCCATAATGTCATTACTTAGCCAATAGGCCTATATCCATAATGGCATTACTTAGCCAATAGGCCTATATCCATAATGGCATTACTTAGCCAATAGGCCTATATCCATAATGACAATACTTAGCCAATAGGCCTATATCCATAATGACAATACTTAGCCAATAGGCCTATATCCATAATGACAATACTTAGCCAATAGGCCTATATCCATATAGGCATTACTTAGCCAATAGGCCTATATCCATAATGACAATACTTAGCCAATAGGCCTATATCCATAATGACAATACTTAGCCAATAGGCCTATATCCATAATGACAATACTTAGCCAATAGGCCTATATCCATAATGGGATTAAATATCGATTTTAGTAACGATTACCCAATAATTGCGTTAACACACAAAAATATGCATATATAATTTTGACGGACGTCATGTTCGTCTTCTCCTGACATTCGAGGAATGTTTCGAAAATCGCGCCACGTATGCAACAGGTGAGTTCCGTCAAGGGAAATCTGCTATAAACCCTAATACGTTAATATGAAATGTTTATTTGAAAACGTTTCTACCTGCTAGCGGATATTGTTAGAAATCTCTCATACAGCCACCATAAACACACTTACCGAAGGTCAGAGAAAGGTAGCCAGCTCCCACTTTCTAATCATATCTCTATTGCATTCCGTGTAAAATGGCGTAATAAAAATAAATTTCACCTTTAATCATCAAATGCATTTATACCTCGATACAGCGAAATATTTCTCGTCCACTTTTTAATGAGTCAAAAACAAGTGGGAAGAACTGATGTGTCCATCTTCCTTTGGTTGAAGAGTCCCAGCGACGTTGCCATTCTTCCATGGCCACTCTTCTCATGGCTGGGATGATTTCCTTTAGGCGCCCGTTGTTTACTACAAATACGCTATTTGCAATCTTTGCTGGTAAACCACGATTCAAGTTTTAAGTTCAAGATTAATAGGTAATTGTCCCGCTATTACTTGGAGTGCATCGGTGGATAATGTGCAGTACGCTCTGGTTGTAAGAAGTAGTGCTTTTCATTGGGTTCGGGCCAGAAGATTTTTCTCATTTCTAGTAAGGTTCTCCCCCCAACTAGGAGCACCGTATAAAGCCATGGGAAGGAATAATGCCTTATATAATATATTTCTGTATTTGTAATTTAGGCCCCAGGTTTTTCCTGCCAGACAATTCAATAGTGCATTCATTTCATATTCACTTTACTTTGGAGCTGTTTTATATGTTGGATGCAAGTAAGATGTTCGCCAATTGTCACTCCTAAATATTTAACTTCCTTGGCAGGCTTAATTGTGACTCCACCTATACTGATTTTTGGAGGGGAATTTTTATTTAGTTTTCCTTTTAAGAATAAGCACTGCGATTTATTTGCATTGAGACTCAGCTTATTATATCCACACCACTCCAGGATGATATTAGTAGCGAGTGAAGCTTTAATTTCTATCTCGCGCCTCGACTCTGCTTCAAATATGACACCTAAATAGAATATTTTTTCATCTTCATTCGCTTGCATGAGAGCAGTCTTAAGGTATAGAGGGGGCACAGAGAAGGATGAAAAAAGAGAGAGAGGGGGCGAGAGAGAGAGAGGGGGCGAGAGAGAGAGAGAGAGAGGGAGAGAGAGAGAGAGAGAGTGAGAGGGAGGGGGAGAGAGAGAGAGAGAGAGAGGGGGAGAGAGAGAGAGAGAGAGAGAGAGAGAGAGAGAGAGAGAGAGAGAGAGAGAGAGAGAGAGAGAGAGAGAGAGAGAGAGAGAGAGAGAGAGAGAGAGAGAGAGAGAGAGAGAGAGAGAGAGAGAGAGAGAGAGAGAGAGAGAGAGAGAGAGAGAGAGAGAGAGAGAGAGAGAGAGAGAGAGAGAGAGAGAGAGAGAGAGAGAGAGAGAGAGAGAGAGAGAGAGAGAGAGAGAGAGAGAGAGAGAGAGAGAGAGAGCGGTCGTAGGCCTCGGCTGCTATTCTCTCCGTTGGGGCCGATCCCATCTATTCACACCCAAAACTCCTTATCACCAGTCTTATCAAAACACTTGTTGGAATAGCTCCTTTCAGCCATTAACGAACTTGGTGACTGTTTTTACACAAAACATTTAAATATCGAGTATTACCAAACTCAGTAAAAAACTGCGACAGCTGGAGCGTTAACAAACAAATATATATGTATTTGAAAGGACCACATTTTCGTCATCCCCTGCATATGATCGATGGACATTTGAAAACATATTTCGAACATCGCTTAATGAGTACGACCTCAATAGCTGATTCCCCTAGAGGGAGATTCGCTAAAAAAAGAAAAAAAAAAGCTAAGTCAGAAAGCTTTTAAATCAGAGACCTGAGAAACTGTGTATTAATATTTTCCCCGAAAATGAAGTAACCTAATTTGCAAATAAGCACTCTTCCGTTTTTAATTCTAAGACCAGAAAGATTCGCTCAAAGGTCTGAATGCTTCAAAGGGAAAAAAAAATTTAGACCCTTGGCATCTCTGCTGAAGGAATTCAAGATAACATTCCCTTTATGCTCAAGTCAAAAAGTACGAAATACCATGCTACATTTCTGCCAAGAGGGAAAGGTCAAACAGTAAAAAAGTCCGTCCCGCAGGGGCTGCGTTAACTAAGCAGATTTCCCACTTGAAGTTTTACAATAGAGAAATCTGCATACTGGCAACACTTCACACCACCGTGAGTAAATACAAACGGTAATGGGAAATCATTCAGTTAATTTTAATAAGCTCCCAACGGAAACGGCTTCTGAACAGTAAACAAATAGGCCTGCCAACCACTCAGAGCTGAACAGGTAGATAGACCTATTCTTCACAAGAAAGAAAAATAATTACTGAAATATATCACAATGTAACATATTACCTTAATTGCAAACTATTTAGTAGATCTAGTACTGTAATTTGTAATGAAACAGAATAATTTTTATCGCAATCACTCAAATTTTAATAGTCAAAGACCTTTTTCAGTTCGGGGTATCAACAGAACATATTTGCATATATCTCAAAAAATAGAAGCATACACGAGTCTCTAAAGCTATTTCACGATAGCCACGGTAGTTACGGAAAGAGCCGAACGAACGTTCGGTGAAATCTCACGAACAAAACTGACAATCTCATCTCGTCAGTTTATCCCAACGCACTTAATAAAATGCAAATATCTTGGTTAGTATTTAAGGTAGAGAATATATATATATATATATATATATATATATATATATATATATATATATATATATATATATATATCGGAGGTATCAAGCACCTTCACTGCTGAATTACAAGGCTTACTTCTTGGACTGCAACACCTTACTAACCTACAACAAGACAACATTCATGTTTTTACTGACTCCTACAGTTCTATACAATCAATACTTGACCTTTACTCAACTCACCCACTCACGAAACAGCTTCAGGAACTACTAACTAACTTACAAACACAGATGGACAAAGTAATAACTATCCATTGGATACCAGGACATTCAGACATCAAGGAAAATATTTTGGCTGACAAACATGCAAAATTAGCAACTCAACTTGACATATTACACACTGATCACATTACAGGACACGATGCCATTAAACTCATTAAAAAAGAGGTCAGCCTAAAATGGGAAGCGGAATGGCATCTGACAGACACAAAACTACGAGAAATAAAAAACACTATTCGTGAATGGCTGTCAAGTAGTCGGGACACTAGAAGAGAAGAAGTAGTCCTTGCTCGTTTGAGGCACGGCCATTCTCACAGGAACACACGGACACCTGGTGACTAGGACTGAACCACCTTTATGTACACTCTGCAATACATAACTGACTATCAAACACTTACTTACAGACTGCAGGCTAATAACTGACAAGACCTTACCCACCAACCTATCACAACTACTACACGACAACGTCATGAAACACCTCAAAGATACACACATTTACAACCAGATGTAACATTAAATAATCAAACACTTGACTGCAATAATATCCACTGGAGAAAAAATAAAAAACCGTATTTTTACCTACCTCTGTAGATTTTTTAACCCTTATTATTGGTTTTTATAAGGTGGCTTTACCTTTACTATTTTAGAATTATAACAAGAAAAGTCCGTCACGCAGGGGCTGCGTAAACTAAGCAGATTTCCCACGTGACGTTTTACGATAGAGAAATTTCACGAGAGTCGAAAAGTTAAGGAAACGGCAGAACTAGCTTTTAGCGGGAAAGTCACCCGTCCGTTGGCCGCCCAGATTTAATAAAAATACAAATATCTCGGTTAATATTCAAGATAGAGAATAAATGTATATAACAATATTTACAGTACATTTAATTTGCAATAAGATGGATTCTGCACAATTTTTCGATCCGACGTATAGTAACGGAGATATATCGAATTTTGGAAAATTCTCCCCTCTAAACTCCCCCCCTCCTATGGTCCGATTTTAGCCGTTAACGAACTTGATCTTTCTTTTTACATAAAACGACTAAATATCGAGTTTGGTGAGGTTCAAACAAAATTTGCGACCGCTAGAGCGGTAACAAAGAAATATGTATGTATATATATATATATATATATATATATATATATATATATATATATAGATAGATAGATATATAAAGTTTTGAACGGACCTCATTTTCGTCATCTACTAGGTAGGATCGATGGACATTTGAAGAAAAATTTCGAAAATTCCGTCATGAGTACAACCTCAATAGCTGATCCCTTGAGGGAAATCAGCTAAAATGTGTGAATCGCTTAAATTGCGACACACCTAAATAAATAAATAAATTTGGAATTTTATAATCTCACCAAGGTCCGATTTCAGCCACTAACAAATACGAACTTTAGTGTTGACTAAAAAGGTTAAATACCAAGTATGGTATAGATCAAATAAACAGTTAGGACATCAAATTGACGACGTCAGCATACAACGAATTTGCATGCATCTCGCGCTACAAATATCTCGTGATAATAATATTTGTTGTACTAGCTTAATGTGGTCCCTGAATTAAAAGCTAATTTTAATATGGCATGAGTAGAAGTGGAGGTTTATTGGTGGCCGGAAACTAAAAAATGGAAATATCTCGGTTAATATTCAAATATAGAGAAAACATGTATATAACAACATTTATAGAACATAACATTTAAAATATGAGTGATTCTATACAAGTTTTCGTTCCGACTCATAACTATGGAGATATATTCAATTTTGAATTTCTGCAGAACTCTACCAACCACTCAAAGAAGAAATTAATAAAAACTGGCAACACATGTGGAATGAAACCCAGAACAATAAATTAAAAACTATTAAAACCACCATCCGTCCATGGAAATATTCGACTAGAGACAACAGAAGAGATGAGGTTGTATTAGGAAGACTCCGAATTGGGCACACACGACTTACGCATGGCTATCTTATGACAAAAGATCAACCCCCGATTTGTGAGAAATGTAACACAGAACTGACTATATATCACATATTAATGGAATGCCATAAGTATACAGATATTAGAAACAAATACAATATTTCCAATAGTATAGAAGTGGCCCTTGGAGATGACCCGAAAGAACTCGATAAATTGTTTAATTTTGTAAAAAGCACGAGTTTATACAAAGAAATTTAAAGTGCAATTGCTCGTATCCACGATTATATTGTTAAAATGGCGACATGGATGAGGATACCAAAATGTGAATTATAAATATTACAGGGCGATGATAACCTGGTAGTTTTTCGCCCTTAAACCCTATACAACAACAACAACACTTTTGAACGACCTCAATTTCGTCATCTCCTCGGTAGGATCGATTGTCATTTGAAGAAACGTTTCGAAAATCGTGACATGAAGACCAACTCAGTAGCTGAAAAAAAAAAAGCAGGGGCTGTGTAAACTAAGCAGATTTTCCACATAGTTATACAATAGAAAAATCTCCATACGAGAGCTGAACAGTTGCGGCAAAGGGCCGAACTAGCTTTTGGCGGGAAAAAGTCAACCCTTATCGGCCCAAATTTAATAAAAATGCAAATATCTCAGTTAATATTCATGATAGAGAATAAATGTATAGAACAATATTTATAGTACGTTTAATTTGCAATATATATATATATATATATATATATATATATATATATATATATATATATATATATATATATATATATATGTATATATTTTTGATCGGACCTCATTTTCGTCATCTCCTGGGTAGGATCGATGGACATTTGAAGAAAATTTTCAAAAATCGCGTCTTGAGTACGACCTCAATAGCTGATTTCCCTCAAGGGAAATGTGCTAAAAGCCTGTCAGGCAGGGGCTGCTAAGCAGATTTCTCAAGGGAATGTTTACAATAGATACATCTACATATTGCTAACACCACCGTGAATGTTTAGGGAACAAATACAAACGGTAAGAAGAAATCATTCAGTCAGTTTACAAGTTAATAATATCTACAACGGAAAGCGCCTGAATTGTAAATAAGCAGGGCAGGAAAGTTAGCAGCGATGAATATATAGAATTATTCTAGACAGAAAACATGACCAATTAATGAAATATATCTGAATATAACATATTCATTTTATTATGATGATGACGAAAAATAGCGATATTTCGGTTCCTATTCGTTTATTTTGTTAATTAGATTAACTTTTGTTATATACACTTCCGTCGTATTCCGAAGTGAAAATGTGTTATACGCTAAACATTATAGCGGGAGTTAACAATATTATTTGGCACAAAAGACTCAAACCGAACTAAATAAAACTCGATATGTGTATTATTACTAACGCCTTCATTATAATGAGCCATACCAACATTTCTATGGACGGGCAGGAGTGGGGGTTATAAGGGAAGCCTGAAATAAAAAATAGCGGTATTTCGGTTTCTATTGGGTTTATTTTGTTTTTTAGAGTAACTTTTTTTATATACACTTTGGTCTTTTAACAAAGTATAAACGAGATATACACTAAAACTTTAACGGGAACCAACAATTTTATTTGGCACAAAAGACTCAACCGAACTAAACCAAACTCGGTATGTTAATTAGCACTAATGATTTCCTTATAATGAGCCATACCAACATTTCTAGGGGCGGGCAGGAGTGGGGGCTGTAAGGGAGGCCTGAAATTAAAAATAGCAATATTTCGTTTCCTATGGGTTTTTCCACAAATACAAACATAGCAAAAGTTGTTTATTTTCTTATTTAGAGAAACTTTTGTAATATACACTTTTGTCTTATAACAATGTATAAACGAGATATACACTAAAACTTTAGCGGGAGACAACAGTTTTATTGGGCACTAACGGTTGAACCGAACTTAACAAAACTCGGTATGTCAATTAGCATTAATTCTTCCATGATTATAAGCTATACTAAAATGTTTAGGTTAGAACGGGAGTGGGGGCTATAAGTGAGGCCTGAAATAAAAATTCACGATATTTTATTGTCTATTTGTTTTTCGACAAACGTGCACATAACAGAAGTTGTTTACTTAGTTATTTAGAGTATCTATTGTTCTATACATTTTTTCGGGAACAATGTATGAAGCAAGTAATTTTCGTAGAAATATTGATATGCTCAACAATTCTTTCCAATATGAACTACCAGGTACATCTCCTGGAAAAATTAATTCAAATCTATGTCAATATTTTCTCCTTAATAATGCATAATTCACAGGAGACGGGAAATATGACAATATGGAGGACAATGAAGTCTTACATAAAAAATTAATTTTATTATTAACAAATCCACAGCAACGACGGGTATAAACCCTAAACACTGGGACGGGGAAATGTCAAAATATTGTGCAATGTAAAAGGCTTGCCAAAAAAATACCATCACCATTCAGCCATAAATGATCCCGCGCGGGAATCTGAGCTAGTGTATATATATATATATATATATATATATATATATATATATATATATATATATATATATATATTTATATATATATATATATTTATATATATATATATATATATATATATATATATATATTTATATATATATATATATATATATATATATTTTATATATATATATATATATATATATATATATATATATATATACGTATACAGTTTTGAACGGACCCCAATTTTGTCATCTCTCAGGTAGAATTGAGGGTCATTTGAAGAAACATTCCGAAAATCGCATCATTAGTATGACCTCAAAAGCTGATTTGCCTTAAAGGAAATTTGCTAAATGTATATGAATATGGAAAACGATGAGGATTTAAGGTTTGGAAGTGTGAAGGAGATCAAGGGAGGACACGCCCAGTAGCGGCTGAGGAAGTAGATCACAACTTCCGCTATCTACACTTCCGCTCTCTTCAAGAGCAAGTCCGTCTATGAATCCCGTAACGCAGGGGCTGCGTAAGCTAGGCGGATTTTCTTCTAGGTGATAAAAATCTCATAGGTAGGATCGATGGACATTTGAAAAACAAAAATCAAAAAATTTCATCATGAGTACGAGCTCAATAACCGATTCACTTTAAGGAAAATCTGCAATTATCAAAGTTAATATTTGAGATAGAGAAATACAGTATATAACAACATTTTTAGGTTAAATTTGATCCAACTAATAGTACCAGAGACATTTCAAATTTTCAAAATTACCCCCGCCCCTCTAAACCCCCCTCCCTGCAATCCGATTTAGCCGCTAACGAACTTGATCTTTATTTTTTTATGAAACGATATGGAGTGTGTTAGCTATAAAAAAAAAAATGCACGTCACGCAGGGGCTGCGTAAACTAAGCAGATTTCCCTCGAGAAGATTAATAATAGATAAACCTACGTACTGTTAAAACAATAACACCGCGATTATTAAGTGAATAAATACAAACGGTAATAAGAAATCTTTCCATTCCCGGCGGGAAGCGTCTCAAATGTAAACAGGTCTGCCAACGCCTCCCCGGAATGAAAAACAATAATTGAAACATATCAGAATATGACATATTTATTTCATTGAAAACTATTAATATATCTAGTACTGTAATTTATCATGAATCAGAATAATTTTTTTTTTTATCTCAATCAATCAAATTTTAGTAGTCCAATAATTTAAGACGGGGGGGGGTCACAAGAACATATTTTCATCTGTCTCGTATAATAAAGGCCTCTCAAAAACACTATTTGGTGTTTAAGCTTCGAATAGTGTGTTTTATTGTATAACAGAGTATTGTTTATGTAACACGAGCAGAAGTGGGTGTTCACTGAAGACTAAAAACTGAAAAATGCGAATATCTCGGTTAATATTCAAGATAGAGAATAAATGTATATTTGTATAAATGTGTAATTTGCCATAAGATTGTTTCTATACAATTTTTCGAGCCGACGTATAGTAACAGAGCTATTTAGAATTTTCGAAATCTTTCCGAAATTATCTATCTATCTATCTATCTATCTATCTATCTATCTATCTTTCTATCTATCTATCTATCTATCTATCTATCTATCTATCTATCTATCTATCAATCTATCTATCTATCTATCTATCTATCTATCTATCTATCTATCTATCTATCTATCTATTTATGTATCTATCTATCTATCTATCTTTCTATATATATATATATATATATATATATATATATATATATATATATATCATTTTTAAGGGACCTCATTTTCGTCTCTACTGGGTGGGATCGATGGACATTTGAGGGAATATTTCGAAAATCGAATTATTATTATAATGGCTACAACCACAATAGCTCTTTTACCTTAAGGGAAATCTGCCAATAAGAAGATAAGTAAATAGTCGAAGACAATCCATTGAAAATGACATCCTTAGTTTATTTATTTCTCTTTGGAAAACAGTTTCTATTAGATCTCTTTGTTTCATAAATTAAGTCCATTCCTCAGGTTTTACACAAAAGGCCTATTGTTCACTTCTAACAATGGCTATTAAAAGAGTTAGGGTAGCTTTGTTTCCAGAAGTCCTCGGCGTGAGTTCTGTGGGTATCCAGCGAGGAAGAAAGATAAACATATCCACTGCCGCTTTGGCTGGAAACTGAACGGCACAAAACCAGTTTTTGAAAAGGCCCGTCACACGGACTTCCTAAACTAAGCAGATTTCCCACTTGAAGTTTTACAATAGAGACATTTCACGAGAGCCGAACAGATACGGGAACGGCCGAACTAGCTTTTGGCGGAAACTCCGATCTCATCTTGTCCGTTATCCGCAAACACATAATACATTTGTAAATATCTCGGTTAATATTCAAGATAGAGAATAAATGTATATAACCATATTTATAGTAAATTTAGTTTCCAATAACATTGATACTATTAAATTTTTCAATCCGACGTATAGTAACGGAGATATTTCGAATTTTCGAATATCCTCCCCTCTAAACCTCTCTCTCCCACTAGTCCGATTTCAGCCATTAAAACGAACTTTTTCTTTATTTTTACATAAAACGTTTAAATATCGAGTTTAGCAACGATCATACGAAAATTGCGACCGCTACAGCGTTAACAGATATATATAATTTTGAACGGACCTCATTCTCGTCATCTCCTGGGTAGCATTGATGGACATTTGAAGACAATTTTTAAAAATCGTCTCATGAATACGACCTCAATAGCTGATTTCTCTTATGAGAAACCTGCTAAAAGTCCGTCACAAGGGCTTCCTAAACTTAGTATATTTGCCACATGCTGGTACTAAATACTATAAATACCTCATCTCACCATATATTTTCTCCTTCTAAGGAATCCATTAACGGATGAGTGTAAGTGTGGATTTACTGAAGGCTAGAAATAAGATAGATCTAATAACTACTTAACAAGTTGACTGCGGAGATTTTCAACAACATTTCTCAGTGGGACGGAAACTTTTTTTTTGTTAATTAGTTTTGTTTTACTTTAATTTAACTGTATATTATAAATTGTATTATCTTTTAATTGTTTTCCGCGAAAAAACCGCTGAACGACCCGTTGTCGTCAGTCGCACCGGGAAAGCACCATACTCCCTAGCCGTAGTCTAATAATGTAATTCACTAGTGTAAACATTATTTTTATGATTCTTTATTTATTTTTATGATGATTGATTAATTATTTAAATTTAAAGAGTGCATAGAAGGTATTATTGTATTTTTCAAGTTATAAAGAAAAAGTTCCATCAAAACGCATTTCAACCTTTTTTTGCTACCTGAAGTGATAGTTCTTGAAATAAAATAACGGGTCTAATTAACCCACTAACAATAGCTAACTCAGTTTTTCAATTATATGGTTTGAGTAAAATAAATTATAAATTTTTTAAAAAATAGTTTTATAACGTTTTTAGTTATTATATTTTTACTTAGTAAACCGTAAAATCATAACAATAAAGACATTGTTCACAATCACTGATTGATGAATTATTATTCAGTAATTTATAATTGATTTTTTATTTATATTTCCTAAAACATAAAACAATTTGGAATTATAAATTCGGGTTTGAAATAATATTTTCCCAACAAAATAGGTTTGTTTTAATTCATTTAGCTACTTTTTAAAAATATATTTATCATTAGCAATTATTATTAACGATAACTTTAAAAAAAAATAATCATTCAAACTTACCTTTTTATAAAATAGTCGAAAACAATTAAAAAAACAGGGAATCTTGCGGCGAAGAAGCAATTCTCTCAAGGACCTCTTTTACTGTGCTAGAGTCAAATACGGAATGGTTTGGGAAAGGCTGGAGCAATCCCCATCATGTCTTATGACCTGACGACAACGTGTCGGGGCCCGTCCCTGGGAACAACTTACGAAACCGACAACGTTTCGTCAGCCGCAGTCAAAGTGTTAATATTTGAATCAAGGGGCTGCGAAAACTAAGCAGATTTCCCACGTGTCCCATGTATTTGTATTTAACTCAAAAAAATATAAGTTCAATGAGAACAATATTTGTATTTTAGCATCAAGTAAAGTGCTTCTCCGTTTTACTTAATCGAGTTCGGTAACGATCAAACAAAAAACCACTTGAGCGTTAACAGACAAATACACACACACACACACACACACACACACACACACACACACACACACACACACACACACACACACACACACACACACACACACACACACACATATATATATATATATATATATATATATATATATATATATATATATATAATTGTAACCTCTGTCCGTACATTGATTTTTTTCGCGAAATTTCACGATAACTTTTCGTTTCACATGTCATAGACACCATTACTGCACTTTGTTTCTTTGGTGTCTGTTTGTTTATTTATTTGTTTGTTTGTTACCTTTTCACGCATAAACGGCTGAACAGAATTTTATGAAACTTGGTATGTATATTACTACTAACCCAACTTAGACTTTAGGCTATATTAATATCCTCTGAGACGAATAGGAGTGGGGGTTATAAATGAGGCCTGAAATTAAATATAGTGATATTTCGTTTCCTATGGGTTTTTCGGCAAATATGAACATAACAAAAGTTGTTTATTTTGTTATTTAGAGTAACTTTTTGTTATATACACGTTTTTCGTATATCGAATTATAAACGAGATATACGCTAAAACCTATAGCGGAAGTGAACAATTTTATTTGGGACAAAAGACACTACCGAAATAAATAAAACTCCGTATGTGTATTAGCACTAACGTTTTCATTATAACAAGCCATACCAACATTTCTAGGGACGCGCAGGAGTGGGGGTTGTAAGGGATGCCTGATTTTAAAAATAGCGGTATTTCGTTTTCTATTCGTTTTTCGGCAAATATGAACATAACAAAAGTTGTTTATTTTTTTATATAGAGAGACTTTTGTTATATACACTATCTTCGTGTACTGAAGTAAAAATGCGTTATACGCTAAAAATTATAGCGGGAGTCAACAATTTTATTTGGCACAAAAGACTCAACCGAACTTAATAAAACACTCGGTATGTGTATTGGCACTGACGCCTTCCTTTTAATAAGCCATACTAACATTTCTAGGGACGGGCAGGAGTGGGGGTTATAAGGGAGGCCTGAAATTAAATATAGTGATATTTCGTTTCCTATTGGGGTTTCGGCAAATATGCACGTAACAAAAGTTGTTTATTTTGTTATTTAGAGAAATTTGCTCAACAATTCTTTTCAATATGAACTACCAGGTACCTCACCTGGAAACATTATTTAAAATTATCATATATTATTATAATATTTTGATCCTTAATCATTTAAATCTATGCATAATACACAGTAGAAGGGAAATATGACAATATGGAGGACAATGAAGTCTTACATAAAAAAATAATTTTATTATTAACAAATCCCAACAACGGGTATAAACCATAAACACTGGGTTGGGTAAATGTCAAAATATTGTGCAAAATAAAGCCTTGCCAAAAAAATACCATCACCATTCAGCCTCAAATCAATCCCCGGGCGATGCCGGGTATCTGAGCTAGTATATATATATATATATATATATATATCTATATATATATATATATATATATATACTAGCTAAGATTCTCGGCTACCCCCCGGGAATTCATTTGTGCCTGAATGACATGGTATTTTTATGGCAAAGCTTTACTATGCAAAATATTTTGACATTTCCCCGTCACAGTGTCATGGATTTTTACCCGTCATTGCTATGAATTTGTTAATAATAAACTTAGTTGTTTTTTTAAATCTTCGCCGTCCTCAATATTTTTATATTTCCCGTCTCCTGTGCATGTAGTTTTCTTTTATAACGTAATGGACCATATAATTCATAATCATAGAAAGTATTCTATCTTCCAAACCATGTATGAATAAAAGTTCCTCTCCTTTGATGTGTTACAAAGCCCAACGGTGACAGCTATTTTAGGTACGTCATAACCGCTATTAAATATACTCTATTGTAAGTCTCGAGTGCAAACTGTATATTTATATTGGTACATAGTGTGTTCAGTATAGTATATCATACATTAACGGAGCAGAGTAAATAAATAACCGGGTGCACCTCCCTAGGGTTCTTCATTTACAAAAATGTATTTATAATAATTAAACAAATCCACACACCTGAGAGTAACACTACATTGCTAAAAGTGTAAGCATCAATTATCATGTAAACATAGACCAATATGAGGCCGGCAGGGAAGCGGCAGAACTGGTAGGACAAAGGAAGTAACTCCCACCTCACACCTCCCTAGGTTATGTGGCGCCAACCTACCAACCATTTAAGATCTCAATCCTATAATAAATTAAATTATATTAACAAATCTGATTACATTACCTTCACAATTCTAAAACTGTTTGTTCAAATAATTTTCAGGTTTTAAATAAATATAGCATTAAATACACTTAAGGGCAAACTGGCGTTTCTCATGAATAATGGTAGGTAGAAGAGAGGAGGGACAGTATTCTTTACTTGGTGCAATTTGTTACTGACGTTAAAAAATAACATATATTTAAATTATTAAGGATAAAATATTAACATAGATTTGATTAGTTAAGGTTAAAATATTATCATAGATTTGAATTAATTTATCCAGGTGAGGCACTGGTAGTTCATACTGGAAAAAATTGTTGATCATATCAATTTCTATGCAAATTACTTGTTACTACATACATTGTTATACAAAAAAAATGTATAAACAAATGTTACTCTAAAAAACAAAGTAAACAACTTTCATTATGTGCACGATTGGCGAAAAACAAATAGAAACTGAAATATTGCAAGTTTTCATTTCAGGCCTCCCTTGTAACCCCCACGCCCGCACGAACATAAAATTTTTAATGTAGCTTATAATCATCGAAGAATTAATGCTAAATCACATACCGAGTTTTGTTATGTTCGGTTCAATGTAATGTATAGACCATGTTTCATAAAATTCGGTTGAGCTGTTTGCGTGAAAATGTAACAAACAGACAGACTCCATAGATACAAATTGCAGATATCGTGTCTATGGCACATGAACGAAAAAATTACCGACAGAGGTTACAATTATATATATATATATATATATATATATATATTATTTATATTTATATTTGAACGGAGCTCTGTTTGGTCATCTCCTGGGTAGACATTTGAAGAAGTGTTTCAAAAATGGCGTCATGAGTACGACCTCAATAGCTGATTTCCCTCAAGGAAAATCGGCTAAAACGTTAAAATATAAACATTTTTCTGTAATCGTTGAATAATGGTAACATTACTAAACTGAAATGAGTGAAGAAAGTGAAACATTTTCCAATAGAGTGAAGAAAGTGAATTCCCTTCTTAATTAGTAATTAGTATAAATTAAAAAATAATTTGAAGTTGGAAATTAAATGCTTTTAAATGTTTCTTAACATTGTAAGAATTTATTTTATCAAAAAAAATTGAAATGTGAATGAATTATTGGTGGAAATAATCAATATATTTTAAAATTTAAATATAATAATAATTACCTTCCTTGTTTATAACCTGCACTTGTTTATAACTGCACTACTTCACAATCATCACTAGTTGTTTTATAACTATGCTTATAACCTTTCACAACCATGCTTATATCCTACCAACAACATACCATAATCTTCACAACATCCTATTTTTGTTCATATTCTGGTTAGATCTGATCATGTATTACACGATTACAGAAAAAAATTAATATTACACTTGTGACAAAAGTAGAATTTACAACTCTCGTGAAATTACCACACTCGTTTCGCTCGTGTGGGTAAACGTTTCACTCGAGTTGTAAAATGATCTACTTTCGTCACTTGTATAATAAATAACTATTTTTATCCATCAGAGAGACATTTAAAAAAAATCATTTTAACATGAAGAGTGTTGACTATCGAAATCTGACAAGGATTTCTTTAGGTGGGTGGAGGGGGGGGGGGGCTGTACACTTTCGAGCTGGTGTGAAATCTGTTCAGTTGACGCAGCACCTGCGTGTCAGACTTTAGTTGCCAGAATACTTCCTTTAACAATATAAATATGAAAGGAAACGTTCAGGAATTGTTTCCTTTTAGAAATTGCTCCGGCGAGGGAATTGTGTATGACTAATGAAGCATAGACGGAACAAACATGGCGGCCACTTTCTCTTTAATATATCTCTCACAGCTCATGAATGGAGCTCAGCGACTTTCATTTCCTATAGGGCCTTTTCAAAGAGAGTAACATCTTTCATAAGATGATTATCTTATGTAATCATATGGAAAACATGCTGTGGAAATTGCAGTGAATGCTGCCAAGGTGAATGTTATTAAGCGGAGAATTCAAAGTAAAGAGTGTGACATCTTTTATAAGATGATAATCTTATGTAATTATATGAGTCATTCCATATCAAATCAACCACAAAAAAAAAAGTCCGTCACGCAGGGGCTGCGTAAACTAAGCAGATTTCCCACGTGAAGTTTAGTAATAGATAAATATACATACTGGTAACACAACACCACCATGAATAAATACAAACGGTAATAAGAAATGTTTCATCCAATTTCAATAAACTGCCGACAGGGAGCGTTAGGTTAGAAATGTAAACATACGGGTCTGCCCGCCTCACACCGGAAAGAAAAACAATTACTGAGATATATCAATATTTAACATATTAATTTTATTGAGAACTATTTACTATATCTAGTACTGTACTAGAGGCCTTAATAATGAGTCAGAATAATTGTTATCTCAATCAATCAAATTTTAGTAGTCCAAAACCTTAAGACGGGGGGGGGAGGGGTCACCAGAACATATTTGCATGTATCTCGTATAATAAAGGTCTCTACAATACAAATTTTGGTATTAAACTTCGAATAATGTAATTTATTATGTAGCAGAGTATTGTTTATGTAACATGAGTAGAAGTGGCGGTTTGCTGATGGCTGAAGACTAAAAAAATGCAAATAGTTCGGTTAATATTCAAGATATTGAATAAACGTATATTATAATATTTATAGTAAATTTAATTTGCAATAAGATTGATTCTATACAATTTATCGATCCGACGTATAGTAACGGAGATATTTTTAACTTTCGAAAATCCTCTCTCTAAACCCCCCTCCACCTGGACCGATTTCAGCCGTTAACGAACTTGATCTTTCTTTTTACATAAAACGACTAAATATCGAGTTTGGTAACGATTAAACAATAATTGCGACCGCTAGAGCGGTAACAGACAAATATATATATATATATATATATATATATATATATATATATATATATACAGTTTTGAACGGACTTCATTTTCGTCATCTCCTGGGTAGGATCGATGGACATTTGAAGAAAAATTTCGAAAATCGCGGCGTGAGTACAACCTCAATAGCTGATTTCCCTCAAGGGAAATCTGCTAATTGTTGGCACCCATCAATTCAGATTTTGTTGAAACATATTTTATGTGTTCTATTCATTGTTATGAAATACCATACCGAATATTTTTGATATATCTTTAACGGTTTGGATTTTATGATCTCTTAAAGTTTTGAGATTTGTGTGTTGTTTGTCGTTGGGAACAGTAAAATTAATTTATTTTGAATTCAAAAACAATTTATAACATTCTTATTTATGAACCAATTTGGATGAATTTTTTTTTGTGTTTATTCATGAATGTATTTAAAAAAAAAATAAACAATGGTACCAAGTAAGAATTTGTGGCCAGAAAAAATTACAAAGTGTCAATTTGAGTTTTTCTGAAAGCACATAGTTTCACGTTAAATTGAATATCTCCAAAAGGGAAAAGGATAATCATGGAAATCTTTTTTTTTGTTTTGGTTCTAAGACATGTGATCTACCACCTAAAGTAATAAAATGAATGGTTATTTGACTTCTTCATTGTTTATTCCAAGTTTAAAATAAATATTTATAAAAATTTATATGAATTAAAAGAAAATGATAAATAAAGGTAACTAAAAAGATAGTTACATAACAAAGGTTTATTCTAAATGAAATACCGTTTACATTATAGGATTCATCAGTCTAAAATGTACTTCGATATGTACAATTCTTACCCTGAAATGGTTGTTTTGGTCAATGTTCTTTATAATTTTAAAATATCGTTTAATTTTGTTTCAACACTTGGAATACATTGTTGTGAAAACTGGTATGTTCTTCCTGTCATTGCTTTTTGGGGATTCCGCAGTCATAATAATATGAAGAATGGGTACAGCGCATATATCCTTCTTTTTAGACCAAGGAAATGATGCTGAAGGTCCATGTGGATGAAGGAACTGTACAATGACATCTTGTTCTTCGGTGTTCACCTCACTCGCTATGCCAAAGTACCACAATCTGTCATATTCACGTAGATCCTGGGCTTAAATCTTCCAGTGTTACTTACAGTTTGGTTGATTGTTAATTAAATTATACGTGAGGGCTGCTTTTTCATCAATGGAAATTCTTCCAGCCTCAATGGTTCCTGAGTCATCTATTGGCTGAATGTTGTGAAATGATCTTGTCCCTGGAAGAGTATGAACACCTTTGAAGCCCTTACAACAACACCTTACAAAACAGGGCGAATTAATCCAACTGTTTCTTTAGATATGAGGAAAAAACAGACTTTTTCTATTCTAGTTTTGCAAAAGTTAAAATGTTCAGTCACTGATATTATTTCGATTTCTATGGGTCTTTTCAAACTTAGTGAATATAATAACTAAAATAAGTTTTAACGAAATCTGAAATGACATATATATATATATATATATATATATATATATATATACAGTTTTGAACGGACTTCATTTTCGTCATCTACTAGGTAGGATCGATGGACATATGAAGAAAAAGTTCCGTCATGAGTACAACCTCAATAGCTGATTTCCCTCAAGGGAAATCTGCTAAAATGCAAATATCTCGGTCAATAGTCGAGATAGTGAAAAAAAACTTATATAACAACGTGTACAGAACATTCAATATTCAATAAAAGTGGTTCTATACACTTTTTCGATCCTAAGAAAAATAGCGGAGATATTAAGAATTTTCAAAATTCTCCCCTCCCACTTGTCCGATTTTAGCCGTTAACGAACTTGATCTTCATTTTAACATACGTTTAGATATCGAGTTTGGTGATGATTAAACCAAATTTTTGACCGCTAGAGCAGAAACAGACACACACACACACACACACACACACACACACACACACACACACATATATATATATATATATACATACACAGTCTTTAGTCTTGAACGGACCTCATTTTCATCATCTCCTGGGTAGGAACGGAGGCCATTTGAGTAAATATTTCGAAATATTGAGTTCGACCTGAATTGGTTGTTTTTCCTTTAGGCGGTCTCGCAGGGGCTGCGGAAACTACCCCTAAACGCATATTTCACACGGGCCCGTATGTCACTCTAAACGATTATTTGGATTCTCTATTATTTAGTGGAAATTGGATGAGTAGAAGTGGGAGGGTGTTGACGTCAACATAGATAATGTATGTATTATGGAACTGTATGTAGTACGAATATTAATATTTATTTTTAGCTGGTGGTGAGGGTGATGAATGGTTAATCACAAAACTTTTTTATGGCTCCTCACAATTTTATTTCTTATAAACGCTGAGCGCTTTCGGGGACTAAATCCCCATCCTCAGAGCTACAAAACAATGTAACACCATAATTAGGAGTCTAAAAATCAGTTGTTAAAAACGCGTCTCTCATGTCCAGACTTGTCTCTGCCCCCTCCCTAGCGGCTTGGACTGATCCCCTTGGCCTCAGTGCATCGGCAGGGTTTAGCCTGGTAGCAAGTCTATAGGATTGCCCTACGCTCTGACGGTAATTTTTGCTTATAATATTATTTTAATGTTTAAATAGGAATTATTAATGTGTTATATTTTAATTGTAAATATGTTTTTGAATATAGGTGTTATTATTGTAAAAAAATTTATAATGTTATAGACGTTTTTGTTATATGACCAATTATGCAAACATTTTTAACAACTGATTTTTAGACTCCTAATTATGGTGTTACATTGTTTTGTAGCTCTGAGGATGGGGATTTAGTCCCCGAAAGCGCTCAGCGTTTATAAGAAATAAAATTGTGAGGAGCCATAAAAAAGTTTTGTGATTAAGAATATTAAGTTTTGTTAAAAATAACCGGTCGGGAGTGTTCGGGAATCTTCGCCTGGTTCCGGTTCTAGGCAATCTTTTGGACTTCGCTCACTGTCTGGTTAAGGTCGCGTCTCTTTAGCAGATTTCTCCTATGGGGAATCAGCTATTGAGGTCGTACTCATGACGCGATTTTCAAAAAATCACTTCAAATGTCCAACGATCCTACCCAGGAGATGACGAAAATGAGGTCCTTTCAAAATTATACACATATATATTCTTGTTCATATATCATTGTTCTTGCATTACTAACATATGAGTAATTAAAATATAAATTATTCTGATTCACTATAAATTGCAGTACTAGATATCGTAAATATTGTGCAATAAAGTTAATGTGTTATATTCATGTATATATCTGTTTTTCTTTCCAGTGAGGAATATGTCTATCTATTTGTTCAGCTCTGAGTTGCTGGCAGACCTATTTTTTTACAATTCAAAAGCCTTTCCATTGGGAGCGTATTAAAATTAACTGAAAGATTTCTCATTACCGATGATCATTAAGATTTCTCTATTGTAAAACTTCACGTGGGAAATCTGCTTACTTTTTTATGAGGTACTGATTCAGGAATATATTGTGGTTACAGAATTGGAATCCGGAGGACCTTTTAATTATTCAAGTTGATTATTTGCTTTTTATCAGATTGATGTCGTACTCATGACGCGTTTTCGAAAATGTTCTTCAAATTTCCACTGATCATACCTGGGAGATGACGAAAATGAGATCCGTTCGGGAGGAGGGGATATCTCTGTTACAATAAGACGGATCGTAAAATAGCATGAAACCAATTTCACTGCAAAATACTTTTTCTATAAATAGAGACCTTTATTATACGGGACATGCTATATTTGCATGTGCCGTATAATAAAGGTCTCTTGAAAACAATATTTGGTATGTAAGCTTCAAATAATGCGGTTTATTGTATAACAAAGTATTGTTTAGTTGCCTGAGTAGAAGTGGAGGTTTATTGAAGACTGAAAACGGAGAAATGCAAATTTCTCGGTTAATATTCAAGATAGCGAATAAATGTATATAACAATATTTATAGAAAATGTATATATTAAATTTGAATATATAAAATATATATTTCAGTAATTGTTTTTCTTTCCAGCCTAGGAAATTTCTATGTATGTATTCAACTCCTAGAGGTCGGCTGGTCTGTTTGTTTACAGTTCATATGTTTTCCGTTGGGAGGTTATTAAAATTGACCGAAGCATTCCTCACTTAATATTCACGGTGGTGTAGATTGATAAATTCTAAACCTTCTCGTGGGAAACCTGCTTTGTTTAAGCAGCCCCTGCGTGACGGACTTTGTTATTGTTGTATTTACTACTTTTCGAGTGTTCTTATTTGTACTTCTAAATTGTTTTTCGTGTAATGTTTTATTAATGGACTAAATACGTACTAGTGTTATGTTACGTCTTGGGAACATCCACCCTTCTGACATCACAAACATCAGCATTTATTTCCTTTATAATCTCATCCAGTTTAGCAGATTCTCCTTAAGGGGAAATCAGCTTTTGAGGTTGTTCTCATGACGCGATTTTCGCAAAATATCTTCAAATGTCCATAGATCCCGGAAAATTCCAAATATCTCCGTTACTATATGTAAAATCAAAAAATTATATAAAATCAATATTATTGCAAATTAAATGTACAATAAATGTTGTTTTATACATTTACTAGCTGAGATACCCGGCTTCGCTCGGGAATTCATTTGGGGCTGAATGTTGGTGGTATATTTTTGGCAAGGCTTTACTTTCCACAATATTATGACATTTACCCGTCCCAGTGTTTAGGGTTAACACCCGTCGTTTATGTGGATTTGTTCATAATAAAATTATTTTTTTATGCAAGACTTCACTGTTCTGCATATTGTCATATTTCCCATTTCCTGTGCATTATGCATAGATTTGAATTATTAATAAGAAAATATTGACATACATTTGAATAATTTTTTTCATTTGAGGTACCTGGTAGTTCATAAACAAACAAACAAACAGACACCAAAGAAACAAAATGCAGTTATGGTGTCTATGACATGTGAAACGAAAAGTTATCGTGAAATTTCGTGAAAAAAATCAATGTACAGACAGAGGTTACAATTTCATATATATATATAGATTCTGTATCTTGAATATTGACCGAGATATTTGCGTTTTTCAGTTTTCAGCCTTCAGCAAACCCCCACTTCTACTCTTGTTACATTATCAATACTCTGTTATGTAATAAACCACATTATTCGAAGTTTAAATACCATAAATTGTTTTCAAGAGACCTTTATTGTACGAAATAAATGCAAATATGTTCTTAAGTTATTGGACTACTAAAATTTGATTGATTGAGGTAAAAATTAATCTGATCAATTATAAATTACAGTACTTGATATAGTAAATAGTTTTCAATAAAATTAATAAGTTATATTCTGATATATTACAGTAATTATTTTCCTGTGAGAAGTTGGCAGACCTGTTTGTTTACATTGCAGGTGCTTCCCGTCTAGAGGTTTCTTATTATCGTTTGTATTTATTCACTTGATGCTGACGGTGCTATTGTGTTGGGTGTATGTTGATTTATCTAGTGTTAAACATATCTATTGTGAAATCTGCTTAGTTTACGCAGCGCTTGAGTGACGGACTTTTTTTCTTCTCCTTACCATTTCCCCAGTAACTGTAGATCACACATAAAAAGTCCGTCACGCAGGGGCTGCGTAAACTAAGCAGATTTCCCACGTGAAGTTTTACAATAGAGAAATCTGCCTAATAACAACTGTAGTAGTAAGAAACCTCTAAACCTAAAAAAACATTATTTAGGGCGTAATAACCCAGTAGTTTCTAGCCCCAAAAAACAGTTAACCTAACCTCTAAACCTATTCACGAGGGACGATAGTTATGGAAACGGCCGCCAGAGCTCTCGGCGGAAACTCCGAACATAGCGTACTGGTGGTCACACGCAAAATACAAATGCAAATATCTCGGTTAATATTCAAGATACAGAATAAATGTATATAACAATATTTATAGTAAATTTAATTTGCAATAACATTGGTTATGTACAATTTTTCGATCCGACGTATAGTAACGGAGATATTTTGAATTTTCGAAAATCCTCCCCTCTAAACCCCCCTCCCACTGGTCCGAACTTGATCTTTCTTTTTACATAAAACGCTTAAATATGAAGTTTGGTAAGGATCAAACAAAAATTGCGACCGCTAGAGCGGTAACAGACAAATATATATATATATATATATATATATATATATATATATATATATATATATATATATATATATATATACAGTTTTGAACAGACCTCATTTTCGTCATCTCCTGGGTAGGATCGATTGACATTTGAAGAAAAATGCCGAAAATTCCGTCATGAGTACAACCTCAATAGCTGATTTCCCTTAAGGGAAATCTGCTAAAAGGAAACATCTGCTAAGTCCCTAAATTCGAGTTAAGTATTAAGTAAGCGTGAAAGCGTTTTTGAAAAAACACTTTTATTGATAATAACGAATACAAACTTAAAATTGAGCATTGTAACAGGCTGCAGCTACGGGAGAAATGACAAGGAGAGGAAAAAGTCCGTCACGCAGGGGCTGCGTTAACTAAGCAGATTTCCTAAGCAAAGGTTTACAATAGATAATATACATACAGGTAACACCAACGTGAATCTTAAGTGAATAAATAAAAGCGGTAATGGGAAATCTTTCAGTCACTTTTCAATAAAAGTAACTAATCTCTACAACGTAAAGCAGCTGAATTGTAAACAAACAGGCAAGCAAACCTTGTAGTGCTGAATAGACACATAGACCGGAAAGACAAACAGTTAATGAAATATATTTGAATATAACACATTAATTTTGTTAAAAACTATTTACTATAGCTAACGCTGTAATTTGTAATGAATCAGAATAATTTTAATCTCAATTACTTAAATTTTAGTAATCCAAGTACAAAACAAGTGGGGGGGGGGCTCAACAGAACGTATTTGCATATATATCGCATTTATATACAAAGTAAAAGTTAATGAAAACAATATTTGGTATTTAACCTTGTAATGAAGTGGTTTATAATACAACAGCTTATTGTTAATATGAGAGGAGTAGAAGTGGGGTTTCTTGGAGCCTGAAAACTGAAAAATGCAAATATCTGGGTTATTATTCAAGATAAAGAATAAATGTATATAACAATATTTATAGTACATTTAATTTGCAATAAGATTGTTTCTATACAAGTAACGGAGGTATTTCGAATTATCGAAAATCACCCCTCTAAACCCCCTTCCCACTGGTCCGATTGCAGCCGTTAGCGAACTCGATCTGTCTTTCTCACATATAACGTTTAAAAATCCAGTTTGGTAACGATTAAACAATGATTGCGACCACTAGAGGATTAATATATATATATATATATATATATATATATATATATATATATATATATATATATATATATATATATATAATTTTGAACGGACCTCAGTTTCTTCAACTCCTTGGTAGGATCAATGGACATTTGATGAAATCTTTTGAAAATCGCGTCATGAGTACGACCTCAGTAGCTGATTTCCCTTAAGGGAAATGTACTAAAAAAAGGGGTTATAAAGGAAATAAATTTGTGTGTTGTCAGGAGACGTAACATTAGACTTTTTGTAAAAAAAAAAAAAAAAAAAAAAAACTGGATTACGAACCTTTTAGAATGTTTTGTAGAATAAATATGAGTATTAGGAACATTTCAGCCGCTGTGTTTGAGGGCCGCATTCCATCAGATACAGGCGTTCAAGTCACCGCTAGCTTTCATCTTCTTTCACCTGGGTGCGTTGACACCTCGCCGTGTCCTCTTCTTGGTCAAAGGGCACACACACGCGCACTCACACGCACTTTGGGCAGGGTCAAATAGTAGCAAAAGGGGTTATATTTCTACACAAGAGCCGGGCACTGACTGAGCTGCTATGTAATGTGGTGGGGAGGAGGCCATCTTGCTAGCTCC
Source organism: Riptortus pedestris (assembly GCA_019009955.1). Lineage (NCBI taxonomy): Eukaryota > Metazoa > Arthropoda > Insecta > Hemiptera > Alydidae > Riptortus > Riptortus pedestris. The sequence continues at coordinate 142,426,744 of CM032231.1, read as the reverse complement.
TAGCGCCCTCTACCGCCTTTCACCGAGATCTTGAAGGTCTCACTGCATTCCGGGAGAAAGGAACCACCAACTCGCCAGTCAATCAACAAGTGCCCTCTGGAACATCCGTCATCTCTCCGGAAAAGTCCGTTACGCAGGGGCTTCGTAGACTAAGCAGATTTCCCACTTGAAGTTATCCAATAGAGAAATCTCCATACGAGAACCGAACAGCAAAGAAAACGGCCGAACTATGTCGGCACACACTTAATAAAAAGCAAATATCTCGGTTAATATTCAAGATAGAGTCTAAATGTATAGAACAATATTTATAGTAAATTTAATTTGCAATAAGATTGAGTCCATACTATTTTTCGATCCGTTGTATAGTAACGGAAATATTTCGAATTTTAGAAAATCCTCCCCTTTAAACTCCCCCTCTCACTGGTCCGATTTCAGCCGTTAACGAACTTGATCTTTCGTTTTACATAAAACAACTATATATCGAGTTTGGTAGCGATCAAACAAAAATTTCGACCTCTAGAGCGGTAACAGGCCTATATATATATATATATATATATATATATATATATATATATATATATATATATATATATATCCAAGTACTCACTGGACACGGAACTACTAAGTCTTATTTACATAGGTTCAAAGTATTAATCGACACAATCTGCCCCTGTGACAGAACGAGTGAACAGACTATAGAACACCTCATTTATACTTGCTCACTGACTACACAGTTACGAAACACACTCCAACAAACACTTCTCAAAAGCAAAGACCATGGGCCAATAGATCTAAAGAGTTTATTTAAAAAATACCCATTAGTATTTAGGCATTTTTCTAAAACCTTAATAGAAACAGCGTATGTTTTAAACACTTTACTTAAAGAATAATATTTTAACACCTACGACAAGAATAGTGCAATAGAATGAGTGGCATAACTTTCTTAATGAAGTTAAATTAACATGTTATTGCATTTTTTCGATTTTTTCTTATTACGCGTACTAATTTTTCATAACTTTGATTGTTTGTTCTTTCATTATGTATATTATTTATTTATTTTTCCCTTTTCTTTCCTTTTTATTTTTTATTTTCAAGAACAAATTTATGAACATCATTTCCTGTCTACAAAAACTAATGAATGCAAACGATAATTAGAAACCTCCAGACGGGAGCGTCTGAAATGTTAACAAACAGGTTATTAAACAAGATATGACAAACTGCCAATGGCTCACCGGAAAGAAGAACAATAGCTGAAACATATCAGAATATAACATATTAATTTTATTGAAAAATGTGTACAATATCTTAAACTCTAATTTATAATGGATCAGAATAATTTTTATCGCAATCAATCAAATTTTAGTAATTCAAAACTTTAACCCTTAACTGGCCAAGTTGTCTTTAAAGACACCGTTCATATTTAACACTCCCAGAGAGCAACTGCTTCTATTCTTACCCCTTTTGGGCCACAGTCCACACCCCTGTAACCTCCCAAGCATGGAAATATGCGACAAAAGTCCATTTATAGTTATTGGAGCTAATTACTAACAATATGCTGAAGAAAATCATCATTGTTTACCACCCTATTTCACACTAGTTGCCAACAAAGTTTCTAATTCATTAAAATATACGCTATTCGATTTAAATATGAACCAAAATGGGTGAATTAGTTGTAAAGGATTGTATTTAAGTTCCTATGTGTTTCATTTTCCATTCTGGAGAGAAATAGAGTTTTAGCATGGATTTTAATGATGGTGTACTTAAGTTCACCCTGGCCAAATACCAACAAATTTGCCCAAGGGGCATGATTTTATATTATTTCTTACTTTTACCATTTTAATTAACAGATATGTATAAAAGTCAAGGTGAAACGATTTTTCTCTTTGCGACCAAAATTTAATATCACTTCTGATGAAGAAGAAAGCAACAATGAAGGAAAAAATGCACACGGATACCCCAGAATGGATGAAGGAAATTTTCAAATTGAAATGAATAAAGTATTGGAACATTTCAATATTGAGGGTGAAAGAGGGAAGAGGATGTTATGAAGAATACGTTGATAACAAAAAGTGTATCAGCATGATTAAATGGTATGACAACAAAGTGTTGACCTTAGTGACATGTTCGTTGCACTTTATAGAACAGGTTACCGCTCCCACAAATATTGCATGAACATTTTCAGCTAATAATTGGATTTTGTGGATTGGATAACGTATTGCTATTGCACAAAAGGAAAACCCTAAAAAAAATGAATTTAAAACAATTTCGAATACACATTGCAGAGGATATTCTGCTGGACCGGGGAGCTAAAAGGGCTAGACACCACCAATTGCAGCCAAGAACTGCTGCAGCTCTCATAGCCGATGCAGCAAGACTTGATGGGATGCACCATTGACAAGTATTCACTACAAAAGGAAAGTGCAGACTCTGTCACCAAAATCAAACGGTTGTTTTATGCCGAAAATGTAATGTGAAACTTTGTAGCATCCATAAAAGGCCCTGTTTTCTTGAATGAATGGAAGATTTAATGATATTATTGACGGATTCATATTTTGTTTACTATGTACTTATTTTTTATTTACAACACATTTCTTTTATTACATAATAAATTATTTAATTACATTTTTAGAAACTATTTCAGTTTATTAACATAACTTACAGACACCCCCATTGATTTACGGTGATTGGCCAGAGTGTACTTAAAGACACCACGGAGGTTTTAGGGTAACTGGCCAAGGTGTACTTAAAGACACCATGTAATATTTTTGTTCAGAAAAAAAAAAAATAAGTAAAACCTTATATATTCTATTTATTAGGAACGCAAATAATGTGTTTTTAATAAAAATTTTCATTTCAAGTCATTTTTTGAGTTCCTGGCCAGTTAAGGGTTAAGACGGGGGGGGGGGGGTGGCAAAAGAACATATTTGCATGAATCTCGTAACAAAGGTCTCTGGAAGGGCTGCGTAAACTAAGCAGATTTTGCTCGTGAAGTTTAATAATAGAAAAATCTACATACTGCTAATTCAACATAACCGTGAATATATAACCAACGGTAATAAGAAATCCTTCAGTAAATTTTGTTAACATTCCGACGGGACGCGTCTGAATGTAAAGAAACAAGTCTGTAAACGTCTCTCTGGAAAGAAAAGTTTGTCACGCAGGGGCTGCGTAAACTAAGCAGATTTTCCACGTGAAGTTATACAATATAGAAATCTCCATAGCAAAGCCAAACGGTTACGGCAAAGGACGGAACTAGCTTTTCCCGGGAAATTCAAAAATTCGTCATCGGCCCAAATTTCATAAAAATTCAAATATCTCGGTTAATATTCAAGATAGGGAATAAATATATATAACAATATTTATAGTAAATTTAATTTATAATAATATTTATTCTTTACAATTTTTCGATCCGACGCATAATAACGGAGATAATTTGAATTTTCAAAAATCCCCCCTCTAAACCCCCCCTCCCACTGGTCCGATTTCAGCCATTAACGAACTTAATCTTTCTTTTTACATAAAACGATTAAATTCCGAGTTTGGTAACGATCAAACAAAAATTGCGACCGCTAGAGCGTTAACAGACAAATATATATATATATATATATATATATATATATATATATATATATATATATATAATTTGGAACGGACCTCATTTTCGTCATCTCCTGGGTAGGATCGATGGAAATTTGAAGAAATTTTTCGAAACTCGCATCATGAGTACGACCTCAATAGCTGATTTCCCTTAAAGGAAATCTGCTAATGATTTCCCTTAAGGGAAATCTGCTAATGATTTCCCTTAAGGGAAATCTGCTAAAAACAATTACTGAAATATAAGGTATTATATTTATTGAAAACTATTTACTATATCTGGCACTGTAATTTATAATGAATCAGAGTAATTTTTATCTGAAACAATCAAATTTTAATAGTACAAAAACTTAAACCGGGGGGGGGGGGTTGTGGTCACTTCAAAACAATATTTCGTATGTAAGCTTCGAATAATGTGGTTTATTATATAACGGAATATTTTTTATGTAACATGAGTTGAAGTGGGTGTTAGCTGAAGGTTGAAAACTGAAAAATGCAAATATCTCGGTCGATATTCAAGATAGAGAATAAATGTATGGTACAATATTTATAGTAAATTTAATTTGCAACAAGATAGAATTTTTCGATCCGACGTATAGCAATGGAGATATTTTGAATTTTAGAAAACCCCTCTCTACGCCCCCTTCCCACTTGTCCGATTTAAGCCATTAACGAATTTGATTTAGTTTCCGTTTACATAAAACAATTAAATATCGAGTTTGGTAACGATAAAATGATAATTTTCGAAAATCGCGTCATGAGTACGACCTCAATCTGCTAAACAGACAGTCACTGTTTTCATAGAATATTTAATTGGTATTTGAACAGAACTCCGAATTCATTTGTTAAAACGCCTTTTAGCAGATTTCCCTTAAGGGAAATCAGCTATTGAGGTTGTACTCATGATGGAATTTTCAAAATTTTTCTTCAAATGTCCATCGATCCTACCTAGTAGATGACGAAAATGAGGTCCGTTCAAAACTGTATATATATATATATATATATATATATATATATATATATATATATATATATATATATACATATCTCTATATATTTGTCTGTTACCGCACTAGCGGTCGCAATTTTTGCTTAATCGTTACCAAACTCGATATTTAGTCGTTTTATGTAAAAAGAATGATCAAGTTCGTTGACGGCTGAAATCGGAGAGGGGGTTAAGAAGGGAGGATTTTCGAAATATCTCCGTTACTATACGTCAGATCGAAAAATTGTACAGAATCAATCTTATTGCAAATTAAATTTACTATAAATATTGTTATATACATTTATTCTCTATCTTGAATATTAACCGAGATATTTGCATTTTTATTAAATCTGAGCGGCTAACGGACGAAGTGGCTTTCCCGCCAAAAGCTAGTTCGGCCGTTTCATTAACAGCTCGGCTTTCGTGAAATTTCTCTGTTGTAAAACTTCACGAGGGAAATCTGCTTAGTTTACGCAGCCCCTGCGTGACGGACTTTTCTTTATTCTGTTTAATTGGATTGAATAATACTAATTAAATGAGTTTTTGCCCTAGAAATATTATTTAATTCACAACTGATAAAATCAGTAGAACTAAAACTTGAGGAAAATCATCACTTTTATTTTATTAAGTGCAGAAATTGTAAAAGAGCTATATTTAAAAATGATGAAATATTATTTATTGAGGGTTATTTTCATATTTGTTGTGTCAACGACCTGGGGAGTGGTATATGTGGGCAGGAACATTTGGAAATGTAGACGAAGGTGGGTTAGAATTCCTAACGGGAAAAAAAGAATGATTGGGGGGGGGGAAATCCGTCACGCAGGGGCTGCGTTAACCTAGCAGATTTTCCACGCCCGTCATGTATTAGCATTTATCTCAAAACGTAAAAGTTTAATGAGAACAATATTTGGCATTTAGGCTTCGAATAAAGTGCATCGTATTATACCAGCAATTGAGGTCCTACTCAGGACGCAATTTTCGAAATTTTTCTTCAAATGTCCATCGATCCAACCCAGGAGATGACGAAAATGTGGTCCGTTCAAAACGGTATCAATATATACATATATGTATATATATATATATATATATATATAAATATATATATATATATATATATATATATATAAAATTGTAACCTCTCTCTGTAAATTGTTTTTTTCTCGAAATTTCACGATAACTTTTCGTTTCACATGTCATAGACACCATAACTGCATTTTGTTTCTTTGGTGTGTGTTAGTTTGTTTGTTTATTTGTTTGTCGTTTGTTACCTCTTCACGCATAAACGGCTGAACCGAATTTTATGGTACTTGGTAAGTATATTACTACTAACCCATCTTAGACTTTAGGCTATATTAATATTCTCTGAGGCGAACAGGAGTGGGGGTTATAAGGGAAGGCCTGAAATTAAAAATAGCGATATTTCGTTTCCTATTAGATTTTTGGCAAATATGCATACAACAAAAGTTGTTTATTTTGTTATTTAGAGTAACTTTTGTAATACAGACTTTTTTCGTATACCGAATTATAAACGAGATATACTCTAAAACCTATAGCGGAAGCGAACAATTTTATGTGGCATAAAAGACTCGACCGAACTATATAAAACTTGGTATGTGTATTAGCACTGACGCCTTAATTATGATAAGCAATATCAACTTTTCTAGGGATGGGCAGGAGTGGGGGTGGTAAGGGAGGCATGAAATTAAAAATAGCGATATTTCGTTTCCATTGGTTTTTTGGCAAATATGCATATAACAAAAGTTGTTTATTTTGTTATTTAGAGTAACATTTGTAATATACAATTTTGCCGTATATGGAAGTATAAATGAGTTATACGCATAAACTTTAACGGGAATCAACAATTTTATTTGGTACCAAAGACTCTACCGAACTAAACAAAACTCGGTATGTTAATTAGCACTTACTCCTTCATGATAATAAGCGGTACCATTATTTCTAGAGACGAGCAGGAGTGGGGGTTGTAAGGGAGGCCTGAAATTAAAAATAGCGATATTTCGTTTCCTATTGGTTTTTCGGCAATTATGTACATGAAAAAGTTGTTTATTTTGTTATTTAGAGTAACTTTTGATAAATTCTCTTTTGTCGTATACCAATTATAAACGAGATATACACTGAAAACTAAACCGGTAGCCGACAATTGTATTTGGCACCAACGATTGAACGGAAATTAACAAAACTCGACATGTGAATTAGCATTTAGTCCTAAACGATTATAAGCTACACTCAACCGCAAAAAAAAACCGGACACTTAGATTTAGTCTTATAATTTTGTTAAATACTTAATATATATGTATATTAATCTTTTTAATTAAAATAATTTGTTAATCTATAGGTTATATAAACAAAATCTGCCAAAAGTGAATAATTTTTATTGATTATTTACACAAAAATACAAAATAAATAAAAAGAAAAGGATAAATTAACACATTTAAAAAAAAATTATTCTTCATTTTTATTACAGTGAATGGTAGACTTCGCTACCCCAAGCGTTTCGGCAATGTAACGTAAGCTCCGGCCTTCCATCTAAGTTTGAAAGACCCATTATTCTGGGCCGAAATAAAAATAAAACATTAATTAAAGAAAATTCTTGGTTAATAATTAAAGATGTTTAAATGTGCGAACAACTACTTACAGTTTAGAATAGATCAACTTCACGACAAATAAATCTAATCTGAGTTTTATCTAATTGTTTACTAACAAACTAATTGTTTAAATTAGCTTCTAATACGACAAAAATGAAGTGTCCGGTTTTTCTTGCGGTTGAGTGTATATTAAATATTTTGGGTTCAAACGGGAGAGGGGGGGGAGTTATAAGAGAAGCCTAAAATAAAAATTCTCAGCATATTACATTTTCTGTTCGGTTTTCAGTCACTGTTGGTCTTTGTACCGTTTCAAGGGAAAGGAAGTTTAATTCAAACGTAGTCTGGCGAACAGAATAATTTCTATGATTATGAATTATATATTAAAAAAAAACAACTTCATGCACATGAGACGGGAAATATAAAAAAAGTCCGTCAGGCAGGGGCTGCGTAAACCTAGCAGATTTCCCACGTGAAATTTTATAATAGAGAAATCTGCATACTGGTAACATAATACCACCCTGATTAAATACAAACGGTAATGAGAAATCTTTCAGTTAATTAAAATAAATTCCCAACTGAAACGGCTTCTGAATTGGAATAATAATTTATATTTTAATAACTCAAATTTTAGTAGTCCATGAACTAAAGAAGAGGGAGGGCGGATGAACAGAACGTATTTGCATAAATCTCACAAAGTAACGAAGGTTAGGTAAGGTTAGAAACGACAGGTTAGGTTAGACGCTTCCGCCAGAGCGAGACTTACGAAAACGGCCGAACTAACCCGAACAACACCCGACCACAGATTTCATAAAAATGCAAATATCGCGGTTAATATTCAAGATAGAGAATAAGTGTATATAACAATATTTATAGTAAATTTAATTTGCAATAAGATTGGTTCTATTCAATTTTTCGATCTGATGCATAATAACGGAGATATTTCGAATTTTCGAAAATCCCCTCTAAACCCCCCGCCCCACTGGTCCGATTTCAGCCATTAACGAACTTGATCTGTCTTTTTACATAAAACGGTTAAATTCCAAGTTTGGTAGCGATCAAACAATAATTGCGACAGCTAGAGCGTTAACAGACAAATATATAAACTCGCGGACAAAAAAAACGGCGCACCTACATTTTTAAACATAATACTACATTTATCAGTGATCAGTCGTGCTACTGGTTTTATCATGACGCTGTATGTACCTTGACACTTTCTTGTCAATAATCCGAAGTGGTATTAGGATCCCAAAGAATTATGTTGGAGATAAGACTGCTGAATTCTGTAATCCACGTTTCATTAGTACACGTCTGGCTCTGTCAGTTCGGCGGTGATTCAAGCTAGAGGGGGTAACACACGGTACTAAACCGAGGTAAAAGAAATTCCCATAATTGTTGTTTTGAAATCGTACAGAAATTTTTTTATTTTGTTGTTTTACCAAAATTACTTTTTGTGTATTAAATTTTATTGTGCGCTTACTTCATTTGTTTTTTGGTTTTTCTCTATTTTACCCAGTATCTATATAAATTCTTAGATAAAATAATAAATAAAAAAAAAAATCGGTATGATTTTTGGTATACTTAGTTGAGAAATTGTAGACGAAAATGTAGGTGCGCCGTTTTTTTTGTCCGCGAGTATATATATATATATATATATATATATATATATATATATATATATATATCTATAAATTTCGAAAGGACCTCATTTTCGTCATCTCCCGGGTAGGATCGAGGGACATTTGAAGAAATATTTCGAAACTCGCGTCATGAGTACGACCTCAATAGCTGATTTACCTTAAGGGAAATTTCCGAAACGAAGGTTTACAATAGATTAATATACATACAGGTAACACTACCGTGAATGCTCAGTAAATGTACAATACAAGGCTGAATTGTAAACAAACAGGCCAGCCAACCTTGTAGTGCTGCATAGATAGACCGGAAAGACAAACAATTAATGAAATATATTTGAATATATCATATTAATTTTATTGAAAACAATTTACTAAAGCTTGTGGTGTAATATGTAATGAATCAGAATCATTTTTGTCTCATTCACTCA